>JAOEGS010011336.1:0-79471 GCA_025447755.1 Corythornis vintsioides | reverse complement strand
AGACAAAAATATAGCTAATCCAAAAAAAAAAATACTAAACCTATTGGTAAGACAAAATATTCTTGCATTATAGTCTGATACCAAAATAAATAAATTATTATAATACCTTCTCTTTCTTTAAATAAACAGGCTGGTTAAATATGATAGAGATAGTATGGAATAATTGTGAATGTAATAAAAGAAATTTTAATATCTGTTGACATAAACTCTGAAAAAATGCTGAAACATAACACTGATCCTATGTTAAATTGACATTAAATTTAAAAATTTAGTCAGCCTGTACAAATACAATTTCATTTCTTCAGTTAAATTTAGTGATAGGTACTTCTTTTGGCCATTATTTCTGGTTTTTTAAATAGTCTTTAATATTATGCTGTTAAAATATGTCAGTAGATATATAGTATATTCCGGAACATGTGCAGAAATTTTAAGTTCCTACCTACAGTCTTCATCTGACTTCATCTAAAGTTTGCTGGTGTGCCCTGGAAGAAAGTCACATGTATATACTTTAAAATAGCTTGTAACATATGTCTGAGTTTGAACTTCACTGGAAAAAAATCCTCCTTTCCTTCTCCCCCCTATTTTGCTCTCTAATTGCAGATACAAGTAATTTGAAGATATAATATGATCATAGCAGATGACTTCTATTAACAGAGTATGCTGAGAAACTCAGGCATCCTCCAGTAAACTTGCTACTGAAGGATTTTGATAAGGCTGTCATTTTTACCATAGAAATATTTTTCTGTATATCATTTTGGAATGATTTTGCAGAATTACTTATATTATTATTTGCACACACATTTACCATGTTTGTACAATGAAGGAGCATCTCTGTGTCCCATACTAGAATGTTTGTATTACTAGTCTGTCTTAGTTGCTTCATGAGTTGAATCATGGTATGTAATCAGTTCTAGCAGTAGTAAACAACTTTATAATCTGAGCACGTGGAGGGCAATAGCCATTCTTCCTTTCCTTCTGTGAGCTCTTTAAAAATTTTATTACATGTTGCTACTGCTTTATATTATCTCTACTCAAATGTTAAGTAACTGAAGTTTGACCTGCCATTCTCTCATCAAAGATGAGAGTCTGGATGAATGGATCTATCATTTTAACCAGCAGCATCATAAGTAGTTGTGCTTTTCTCTACTTTTACATCAGCTCTGTAGCAAGTGGCCCACTTCAGGTAAACCCTGTGTCCTTTATTTCTCTAAATCCTCAGGTATGCTCAGACACTCACTAAGTAAAAGAGGAGTTCGAGTTCTAACAGGCTTAGGGAAGTATTTCCGACAAGCAGACAAGAACAGAAATGGGTTCCTCTCTCAGGCAGCCTTTAAAGAAGCTTTAAAAATTTTCCATTTGGAAGTGCCTGAAGGGGTAAGTCAGCTGTAACTGTAATAATGACTATTCTCTTACTGTAATATGTGGAATCTCTTCTTTACGTTGCTAAAATCTGTATTTGAACAGATTTAATAGATTTTAATGATTTATTTGTTTGTGGGGTTTTTTGGAAGGGGGTTGGTTTGGTGTGTGTCCACCCCCCATGTGTTATACTGGCACTTATGCATTCAGTTCTGTGTGAAATTATCTAAAAATAAAAATAATACATTTAAAGCAAACAATCTTTTTACATCATAAAGAAACAAGTGGGATTTCAATCCATTTTTTCTTTCTTAGGTCTTTTAAAAATGGTTTAGATTATGCTGTTTGCTTATCTTTTTTCCTTTGGTTTATATGTTTTAAAAATAGCCCACAGCTATCAGAACTGCAAATAATGTGAATTATGGTAATCAGTGACTGATGATGACTTTGCATTATTTTGACCACTCTTTGAGACAGTTTAGGGTTGGAAGTTTTTTGTGACAATATTGTAATTTCCTATTATAGCAATTGTTTTATTCTAGGACATAGTGAAGAATTTTGGCAAAATTATTTTTAAATTGCAGGACTTTGAATCCTTATGGCTTATTCTTGATGATAGCAAGAGTGGTAAGGTTGACTATGGAGAATTTACTCGTGCCATATTTGGAGAAATGAATGAATATAGGAAAGCATTTGTAAGAAAAGTAAGTTTTGTTCTGGATTTTCTAACTGTAGATGTTTTGCAGTCTAACTTTGGAGTTAATTGCTCATCATGTTCTGTGGTGGTTGTTGGTTTTGCTGTTCTTCTTAAATTGTACATCTGATAATTTTTAAACCCTCAGATCAGTTTATTAAAATAAATGCAAATTAGAGGATAGCATGCTGTTCTGTTGTTGAATTTTATTATTTTGAGTTTACAGTTCAGTTCAGTGCATAAAGCACCTGGGGCTCTGAAACTGTCCCTTCCAGAAGTCTGTTTCCTTATTTTGGCTGATCACAGTATCTGTGTGCAGAGTTTTTCCCCTCACTGTCTGAATAGGAGGCAGTAATACTTGTGTACTTGAGACCTGCAATTAGAGTAATTTTTTTTTTCACGAGTTTTCTTATGTTTTAAACACCATTTGTTAAATGCCTGTAATGTCATGTGGAGCTGTTTGCAGTATGAAACAGATTACAAACCAGCCAACAGAGTAGTGACTAGGTATCAGGATCAGGAAACAGGACATATGCTTTCATACTCCTAATCGTGGAGAAACTGACCCTCCTAGCCTTGTGTATCAAGCATGTGTGTTTGAGTAAAATGCAATTAAAATGAAGCTGCTGAAGAGGCTCAACAAGCAAGAAGCTTCAACAAGCTTCTCTCAGATGATGCAGGAATCTTAGTCAATGAAGAGGCAGAAGGGAAGTTGTCACAGAGGCACCCACAGAGCAAACAGCAGCCACTATCCAAAATGAGGGTTATTGCAACTGAAGCTGCCCAGCACTCCTGACCAAATACAAGTTTGGATGGCTGCTTGGGAATTAACTATTACACAACCAATTCCTAAAACTTAAGGAAAGATGAACCAAAATGGGCACACACTCATCAGGAAACCTCCCACACCAGAGTGCCCAAGTACCTACTCACCCAAAGGGAGGGTGAGGCTCACTCAATCCACAGAGATTCACTTGATCCATGGAAGTGTCCTTGGATGGACACAGTCCAACTACCAGACCTGCTGCTCTGTGAAGAATCAACTCACCTTCATCTGGCTCTTGGCAGGACCCCATTTATACCCTAGAGGAGGGTGCCCTGTGGTCATCCTGACTGGTTGAGGGGCTGAGCCCTGACAAGCGCAGACCCTGAGGCACCAGTTAAGCAGTGGGAGGTTCAGCTTAATGGTCAAGGTGTCAGACTGCTCTGGCACACCCTGTTTGCTTTGTGTTTTGTCTGCTGGGGGCAGCTGTACCTGCCACAGAAGTAGCTTAGCTTTTCATTTGAAGGATGAGCTAGAACACTTAAGACACAATTTATTTTTTAAGTTGCTGAGGGGACCACATTTGATGTGAAGCTGTTGAGACAAAATAATCATGAAACTTCATAATCCAGAGTGATTTTCTGGTATCTAGTGTCTTACATAAAATTGGTAAATTGATGTAATCCATTGCACAAGATCTAAGAATATATGCTAGGTAATTAAGTATTTGATCTTTACATCTTTCCACTTTTTTTTTTTTCCTTGTATGCTCATATAAAACTCTTTTTCCATATAGGCTTATATGAAACTAGATTTCAACAAAACTGGGAGTGTGCCTATGGTGGATATCAGAAAATGTTACTGTGCAAAGAAACATCCTCTGGTATTGGCAGGTAATTCACAGGAACAACAACAACAAAAATAAATCTGTTGAAGTAATCTTGTTAGCAGAGATACCAAATTCAGACACTGATTGCAAATAGAAATACTGCTTTCCTATTGGCTTAGACTTGAGCTGTTGAGAACTTTTGTCCCTCTGATGACCTATAATATATCTGTCTGGAACATGACCATAAATAGTAATAGAGTTCATATGTACAATTATAGTACATATTTATATCAAGCTGCAAAAACTGCATGTAAGCAGAGTAGCTTCTTTCCTTACCTGGGCAGGTCTACATTTAAGCAGTTATTTCCCAGCTTTGGTGTGTAAGTTATCTGTGACATATATGATATTAGTAATTTTCATTTAGGAGGATACTGTCATTTTTGTGTTACTGTTTTCTGTCAAAGTACAGAGCAGTGGAACAGGCTGCCCAGGTTGGTTGTGGAGTCTCCTTCTCTGGAGAAATTCAAGACCTGCCTGGATGCATTCCTGGGTGACTTGGTCTAGGTGATCCTTCTCTGGCAGGGGGGTTGGATTAGATGACCTTCTAGGTCCCTTCCAACCCCTAAAATTCTATGATTCTATGCAAGGTTTCCAACTGACACCAAATGTACTCAGCACTTGAAATTTCTTCTGAATAAATTATTCATCTCTGGGACAGGATTGTCATCCTTTACAGAGGAAATGTTGGTAACTTAATTTTTTCAGGATTCTCAAAAATGTTTAAAATCTGCCATTGAAAAAAATAGTTTAAATACTTGTATATCTGTTTCTAAAATAACAGCACCATGTACCAAACTAGTCACTGTGAAAGTCTCACTAGTGTCCTCATCCTTTGTTTTTGCCTGTAGAAGAAATGATATTTTTTTGTATTGCCAATGTTTTTAATGGAGCACATGAAGACACATGGTGGTCTAGGGATGTTACATGTGCAGTTTTTTCCAATGCTACAATGGTATATTTTTTCTCTTCTTTTTTTTTTTTTTTCTGGTGCTGTGAAATCATCTTGAGTGTAATCTTTTAAGTCACTAGAACACACATGTAAATTGCAGTACTTTTTGAATGCAAACATGCATCTTAAGGTTTTCCTAGAACTTTGAACCTATATTACATTAATTATATGCTTTATTACAAGTTAACTTCTGAAGTACCTAAGTTTCAATTTAAAAATGCATTATTCTGTTTTTCAAGTCATTTGAAGGAAATATCTTCCTGATCTCATAATTTACTGAAACTGACTGTGGTCTCATGTTTCTGTTGATATTCTGTTGATACTTAATGCTATCATTTGTTCAAGTAAGTTGATTTCTGCAACTGGTATTAAGTCAATAACTTAACTCCAAAATCAGAATATTGAATTTGTTTAAGAAAAAATACAAGATAAAATTTGAAGGTTTCTTGCCTGAAGCATATTAAATGCTATATATTCACTGTTCTTTAAAATGTATTTAATGGACTAATATACTTTCACAGGCAAAGCTACAGAAGAAGAAATTAAATCATCATTTCTAGAAACATTAGGAGAGTCCTGCAGCAATGCCAATGAAGTGTCTTATTCAAACTCAGAAGATTACTATGAAGGTTTAAGTGTTGGAATCATGGATGATGATGATTTTGTTAATATCTTAAGGAACCCATGGGGAGTTTAGAATGGAAGATGACAAAAATGAAGATGTTCTTTAAACAAGGAGTGAGCTAAATAAGGGAGGATTTAGTCCTGATGTGCATTATTTCATAATTAGTGTCTTTAACAGACATGGTAGTTTTTCTTGTGAGTTTTATAGAAGTTATATGTTTATTCTTATAGCATTTCTATCTCATTTCTTGTGCTGGTGCTTAGCTTGACAGAGAACAGGTCAACCTTTTCCATTTTTGAGGATGCTTGCAGCACTGAAGGTACAGAGATGTTCACACTTTGGCCTGTGGAGCATCTTGATTGATCTTACTTTATCATCTTGGTCAGGTATCTGAAGCTGAGCATTGAATTCCAAAGCTTTAATATGCAAGCATGTATTTTGTAATCACTTTTTCTTATATGTTGCTAAGTGGTTTTCCAAACAAGTAATTTATATTAAATATCTGTATTGCTGTGATTTTATTTGTCTTAAATTAAAACTTAGCAACAGTATCCTTTGTCAAACTGATATATAACATTTCCTATCTACTCTGAAAGTATAAAATGGAAGTGTAAGAAGAATCAAAAAAACAAAACAAAAACACCACCCCCATACAAAACCCCAAGAACTTAAAATATTCATTGCTACTTCAAATATTCAGACAGATATGCTTTTTCATTGTAATACATCTTTTTAATTCTTTGTGTTAAGAAATTAAAATTGTATTATTAATTATGTATCTAGGGAGACACATAGCCTTTGGTTTCAATTTTCCTGTCACCAAAATTAACTGTATGTTGAACTGATTTTCCCAAGCCTATGCAATTAAAATACATTAGTTTCCACTATGCTTGTCTGCCTAGTTTGGAATTTATAGTCTGTGGTTAACAGAACCTTCCTCTAAGACAGAATCTGTGTTTCATAGGAATTTAAGGGCAGTGCTGTAATGAGGGACTTAGGTCCCCCTGTGGCTGACTGGCACAGCCTGTTCTAATAGCTTGTGCTTTGTTATGCTTTGATTGTTTGTACCCTGTTCTCAATTGAAACTAGAATATCAGTTTCTGCTCCAAATCCTCAGATGAGGGTTTTGGGGAGGTGGTTCTGGGGCTGCAGAAGTCTGTATGTACTGGTTTACAGAAAAGGGCAAATCCTGTCACTGCTTATTCTAAACAAGAACTCTGATGTGGCTCATCACGATTTTCTTCCACATTCCTGCTGGAATTTCACTTGCTGGAAAGATTTTGTTAATTAATGTTCTTGGAATTGATGATTCTGAGAAGGGTGACCAACTAGTTAAAATGAGTCTGCTTGTTAATGTTTCTGTTCAGATAACTGAAAAATACCAAGGAGCATTGTTATTAGTTTTTCAAAGCAGCACCTGACCTGTTTAGACTTGTTCACTTAGGAGAGTTGTACCAACATAAAATTGTAGCCAACATAATAAATGTGAATAAGGATTGTGAAAGGAGGTATTGAGAAATGTCTTCCTGCCATGGCTTGTTGTGTGGGGTTTTTTTTTTTTTGTTTGTTTGTTTTTGTTTAATGCTTTTAGGAAGATTATTCCATATTATCATGTGGAATGGAAAAATTGATGACTGGTGCATGTGTCCTTAGTGGGCCTGCTTATCAGCAGAGGCTGCACAGGTCATATCTGCTGCAAATTAATCATTGTTTATATTTTTCTTATCACTAAAAGGAGGTGCTGTAATAGGAACATTATTTCAATAACTTTAGTAGTCATAATTATTTTCTTAATCTGAGGACAGATCCTTAACAGGGCATTCTATGATAAATTCTAAAGGTCAGAAATTGCCTGAAAATACAAGTAGGTACTCTGGTAATTATGCAAAACCTGCTAGGTACATAATTTCTATTAACTACAAGGTCAGCTCTGCATCAGTGGTTGCCTCAAAACATCAGGTATGATGTCTATGGTGAATTTTTAATAGTCATTTCCCACCTGCTCACTGTTTTTCATAGTTTAAACTTATGATGGTGACAAAGAATTCAAACCAACTTCTACCCAAGGTTGAGTTACCATGCTTACAATTAGCAGAAAAACAAAGAAACTCTATTCAATGTTTTTAACCATTTTGTCTTCAATTAGTTGTCAGAAGGACTCTGTTGTAATCATGAGGCATCTCCAGTGATGAAAGAGGCAGGCAGTATTTCCTTCAAGATCTATTTAGGCTATTTTATCCACAGAGAATATTTCAAAATATTAACTGAACTGGAAGATAGGAAAGAAATGTGGGAAGACAGTACCTACATAATGACCCTTTCAAATGTTTTGTTTTGTGGCTCCTATACTTTAATTGCAACTCTATTTGATTATGGGAAACTTAAGATTTAAAGATGACAAAGTACCCTTCAGGAAAAAAAAAATAAATCTGTTTAACACAGTTTTCTTAATGTTTACTACAGCATCTGTTGTGTTTACCTGGAAATTTATAGTATCTGGGTACCCATTTTCTGGTTTTGTTTTTTTTCTGCTCATTCACGTTATAGTTTAGATGGTGTTAAAATTGGGTTTGTGCATGGAAACTTCTGAATTTGTTGCTACCGGCAGAATTTTGTGTGTCCAGCATCCCCAGAGAAGCAGCTTCAAAATAAGAGAAGTAATAGCCATTTCTTTGTGGTTTGTCTGCAGGCTGTGTTCTCATGAAGGAGGTTTAATATTTTAGGATCTTTTTCTGGCTTGTCTATTATTTAGCTTGTATCTTCTGATCTTTTGCTGTCATTTCCCCTCCAAGTATTAGGGGGAGAGAGGAACCTGACACTCTGGAAGGGTAGAAAAAAATGGTATTTAGAAGGTGTGCTTCCTAGCTGTCTGGCTAATGAGGATTCTCTCTGTAGAAGCTTCATATTGCTTTTTCAAACTGCCTTTTTAAGTAGACTACAAGATCTTCTTTGGCAGGCTCGTTCCATGTACCAGAAATACTGATACGAATATGTGAGAGGCTCTCAGATAGCTGAGATCAGCAGACAGGCTCTCAGGTGAGAAGGTCTAACCTCATGGCTGGGGAGAGGGAAGGTGCCTCCATTGGTCCCAGAGCTGGCACCTGCCTGTCTTCCTGCTGGGCTCTTTGTAAACTGCTGCAGTGATGGGTTCCTTTCATAATCCTGTTGGGAGAGGTTTGTGAGGAGATGACCTCTTGCAGACATTTAACTATTTACCCATGTGCCTTTGCAAAGCTAGAAGACCAGGACTGTCCTCATGGCAAAGCTGGTCTTCAGAGCAGCTTCTCAAAATGTCAAAACCTTAGTACTGTCTAACTGCAGGGAAGAGGTATTATGGAGAGGGCAGAGGCTGGACAGAGATGGACTACAGAGAAGGCAAAAAGAAAGGTTAGCAGAAGACATAAAGTACTAGCACATTGAGGCTGTGGGAGAGAAAAAAAAAACAAACCAGAGAATGTCAGAGTTTCATTGCAGCAGAAAGGCAGCAGGGATGTAGGGAGCTTCTTCCCCATTTTTTCCTTGTACGTCTATTTTATGCCACATCTCACATTTGGTTTTAAGTTGAGAATTAAACTCAGCAGGAACCAATTAACTTAGGTTCAAAATGACTCTGTTTATCCAGTTTCTGGGAGGGTTGTTGGTAATTCTGCACATGTTCTTTAAGGAGTTTCAGCCCAGGCCCTCACAAAACTCCCTTTGGGAGGAGCATGCCATGGGCAATACCTGCTTTACACTTCATGTGGGTAAACCCCAGGCCATTCTAAGGAAACACAGGTTAAAATCAGTAGAAGCTAAAATAGCAACTTCAGTGCTGTATCTTAAAGACGTATTTCCCTTTCCTTACAACCTCTGTCAAGTAAGTGAATACTTAATGACTCCTATGACTAATTCTGGGATCCTGTGATTTGTCTTGCCATGAATTAAATCCTTCACTCACACTGGTAAAATTATTCTGCTGAAGTAATTTCTTTTGACAATAGTATTTGCCTTGCAGATGCTGGTGATTAACTGCAGATTTCAGTTGTGAATACTGCAGTTGTTTTTATCTACTAGACATTCTTGACTTCTTCTTTCTCAGTGTTCCATAACTAAAGGGAGCAGCAACACAGGTCACACCAATACTGCCATTTGAGTTTTTGTGCATTTTTGTTTTGAATGTTGGGGGCGTTTTTTCCCCTTTAAAAACAGCTTTCTGGAAGTGCCCAATATAGCAACATAGTTTAAACCAAGTTACAATGGTCTGCTTTTCATGGGTTAAATACACTCTTGAGAAATATCTATTCTGGATATTATTGTTGCATAGATTCAAGTAACCACAGGGAAATATGCACCCTGAAAAGTGTGTTGTTTACTTATTAAAACCAAGACAGTGACAAGGGAATTAGTTATCAGTGTCAGATAATTTCCATATGCCTTTTGTTTCTTTTAGAGTACTTACCCCTTTTATCAGACAATGTGATTTCCATGTTCTCTTTCCAATTTTACATTGATATGCCTCCAAACTCTTTTCTTTTGGGAGCATACTTTTTGGAAATGAGCTGCCCCAGTAACAGCCATAACCCTAAAGATGTTTGTGAAATAAATCAAAATATGAAGTAACGTCCAGCAACAAAAACCCCTGGGAGAGAGGGTAGGAGACTGGGCAGATAAAAGCAAAAACAGCAGCTGTGATATCACTTGTCATTAATATTTTTTATTCATATCTTTGTAAGTCAATAAAACTGACTTTCCCCCTGAAGGAGCAGACCACAAAGTTGCTTTAGACACTAGTGAGTACTGAGTCAAAATTATAAACTTGCTAGTATTCTTTTTGGCTTACTTGCATTTTTCTCTCACTAAGATGAGAGGAGTTGTAAAAACAGTAGCCGTGTTAGTTCCAGATAATCATGGGCTTCAAACTGTTCCTTTATACTTTTACTTCAAAGATAGTCTTTTTTATAAATTGCTAGATTGACTTGTGCTCTTGGGCTAGAGAGAGTATCTGTTGGCAGTAATTCATATAGACTGTGCAACTGTGTAACTGTCTAATCTTTAAGTTTAAAGGTCAAAAAAGATGGTTCTGACACAAACAACCTAGAATGATGATAACATAGCAGTGCTCAGTTTAGACTGAGTTTGAATTGCTGATTAATTCCTGATACTTATCCTGTTAAAAAATGTTTAGAAGCATTAAAAACAGAAATTGGCATGGTAGACATCAATTTAGTAATCTAATAAAATATGTGGAGGCTAGCCACCTCTGTTTGTGCTACTGGAAGTGCTCTATGTTAATTCTGTACCATGAAAATGGGTCCTGTTGCCAAAACAGGATGTGGTGATGCTTTTCCTTTGGGACAGGTGATGCAATGGAGGCCTTTTTGCCTATCTGTATTCTTGAATATGTTTTGCCTCAGGAAAGGGCTGGGTGGCTGTAGAATGTGAGCTGACACATGGAACCTCCTAAGCAATTTTCAAAATTAATATTAAGAGCCTAAGCCAAGGAGTTATTAAAAAATGTAAATTAATCTGATAAGTAGTGGCATTTTTCTCCAAGATTAGTGTAATATTGCCTTTAATTATGATATGCTAAATTTTAAAATAGAGCTTCTTTTTTTCTGATGAAGGGTTAGCAATCTTTCAATCATTGGGAGAAACTTGAAGGTACATTTCAGATGGGAGCTCTTTCTCAGAGCACCTCTTTTTGCATTTTGATTTCCACTGTGCTTCTTCTGATGGTGGGACATACAGCAATTACTGTTTCATTAATGTGTTTTCTATCTTTGAAGCTCCTAAAAATTAACCAAGCCACAGGCTGAGCTGGACACTGTAAAAATTACTACTATGGGATACAATCCTTGCCTCAGAAAATGTAAACTCTGAGTTGGAAAAGGTACAAAGAAGAAGAGATGAAGATGGGAGACAGGGAATGTTATGTTAAAAATACAAGTAGCTAGCATTTAATAAAACCACAAACATCTCAGGTTGCCTCTGGCTTAACAAATATTAATAACAATTTATAGAATGAAGATATTATTGAAAAGTCAGAGCAAATCTTCCTCTCTGCACTAATGTAGAACTCTAGATGGGTATGGTTTTAAAATATTATGAGAAGATTCTTTGTTTAGGCAACTCCCAAGCAGAAGAACTTTAGAATCCATTCTTCTTCTAGGAAGGTGCTTTGAATATCCTGTGTGATACTTTTTGGCTGCCTGAAGTTTTATAAAAACTAATTATTAAACAATATGGGAATGCTTTTTCCATTTGCTAAAAAAATATAATAGGAAATATTTTGTTGGGTTGTTTTCTACGTATTGTTGTTGTCAACCTCCATCTTGAGGAAAAAGCAGATGAGAATCCAAGTGGAACAAAGTGGCAGTAAGGGATTTCCTCATGCATGCCTTGCCAATAGCTGTCTTGCACACTTGAATGATATTCCTCAGCATGGCAATGGCAGATTGACTTCTGTCTCTCTGCCAGAACCTGCTAACTGCCAGATTGCAGAGTAGAGGAGTTACAAAGTAGAAGGTTAGGAAAGTGACACCCTGAATTCCCAGCAGAGGTTGGTGGAAAGTTTGTACTCGCACTGCGGTGCGTGCACTGTAATCTTGAAGGGAAATTGCCTTCTTCAGAGGGGTATAAAACTCTTCGGTCATTTTAGCCTGAATGCTTTCAAGTTGTAGGGAGACAAAAAAAACCCCAGAGCCACGGGGTGGTAGTGGCAAGGTCTTGTTGTTCAGTCACTTGCAGGAGTGTGCTGCTTAAATTTAGGCAACTGCTTTAGGTGTCTCTGTTGTGCTGCTGCAGTCTTTGGGCTGTCTGCTTTTTCTGCAGAAAAAGCAAGGTCTTCCAGACCATTAGAGGCAAGTGTCTTTCTGCTGTTGAATATGTAAAAGCTTAGGGAAATTACCAGAGCTAAACTGAGGGTATCACTCTTTCTATGGGAAACAGATGCTAAGAATAAATCCCTACTGTAGTTTCTGTGGTTTGGCAGATCAGTTCAGTCAAAAACCTAACCTCAGTGGCCCCATTTGCTCCAGTACAGACACATCTCCCCACAGCTCCATTTACACCTCACATGTACAGGATAGGTAGATGGCTGGGGGTTGGTATCTTGTCGGCTGTACCTGTTTGTACCTTCTTTCCCCAACCCAGCAAGTGTGCTCAGTGAGAATGCCCCTTAGCAGCATCTGCAGGATCAGGCCCTGAGCCCACACCTTCTCCCCTGTTGCTCCAAACTAGCCCTTTTTTTCCTTTAAGGCAGTCATAGAGCAACTAGAGTGCTGCAGTTCCAAACAGAACTCAAGGTTACAAAACATTGCTGAAATGTTGAAAGATTAGCACAGACATGGCATGTTCATTCTTTGCAACTAAGGGTAACGGTGTAACCAATGCAGTTTTACTTCAGTAAAATTTACAAACTTTAATCTGCCTTGTCCAAAGATGTGGAGACTTGAGAAATCAACTTGCAGTTTTACAACCCTGTAATATTTTGCTTATACTGAGATGGGCTTCTAACTGTGAGTTAGACTTTTTCAGACCAAGACTTATTTACCTCAGCATGACCTTTCACAGATCTTCAAGGCTCACTGGCACCTTGCCTCTGAGGAGGAGGTGCTGACAATGCTACCTGTATTTCCCTTCTGTCTCTCCACTATCAGGTAGGGTAATGGTCCAGTTTACAAGTTATAGCAGAAATCTGTGCCAGCACCTCTAACTTCTGTGAGTGAGACTGAAGCAGAGGAGATGCAGTGTTTATCTCTTGAGAATACTGTTCTGTTTCCATGGCAGTAGACAGCTCAGTCCAGATTTGGGCAATCTTGTCTGCAAAGTAGCATGAAAAACACTAGGAGAGAAAAACTTGACTGTTGCTGAATGGAGTCAGTCAAAATTAATCAAGCTTCCATGCACTGAGATTGGGTCTGCTATATGAGGCTGCAGACACTATGAAGAAACCTCTTTGCTTCTTGCATAGCTAAGGAATCTGATTTAAAATCTGACTGCCCCAGTCAATGAGACACTGCAGGAGATGTCTGACACTTGCACTCTAGGTGTTTTCCTTCTGACAGATAAACTATAACTACTCATGATGAAAAAAAACATTGCAAAACATAATTATTAAACTTTGAATCAATATCAGAGAATATGAACTATTGTTACAAAACCTCTTCTATGCACTGAGTGATCATTTCAATGGCTATAGCTTCAGGGATACCTTGAAGATCATCCATGCAAACATCTTCAGAAGATAACCTATTAAAGCAGCTTCCTTGCCTTCTTGAGGTATGTATATTATGGTCTCTTACTGAAAATTAAGGAAAATAATGGAGTTTGATAGTCACAGAAAAGAGGAAAATTATAGACAAGGTATGGTTCCAGCTGAACTTTGGTAGAATGCAGAAACTAGGTGGAACTATGCCAGTCATCTGAAACCCCTTGTACTCCATTTATGTTTTTTCATTGATTTTGGTGGTATGTGAGGGAGGGTTTGCTGACCAAATAAATTACCATCATATGTGGGTTATGTATGAGATCTGAATTGATTGTAGGAGATCAGTAAAAGCTAGCATTAAGTGAAATACAGAACTGCTTCAAGAAAAATGTAGTAAGTGGGCCTATTCTTTTAAAAACACATTAGCTGTTCAGTGACAGTTTGAATATTAATTGTAGATAGTTTGATGGATGATAGATAATTTACCAAAATAAAAATTTAAAGATCTCCTCCCCCTTCTACCTGGGAATAAATTTATGTCCAACTCAATTTGATCACTTCAGACTTAGAAACTAAAACTAAAGACCACTTTCAGTTTATTTGTAAGATTGTTTAGTGCTACAGCACCCCTGTAAATTGGCTATTTCCTAATACAGTCTTTGTCGATGAAATTGACACATTTCAGAGCAAACTGTTATAGCTCTGGGGTTTATGTTGTTGTTTTGAGAAAAGAAGAAAAACAAAAAAAAAGACTGCTAAAATAGATAATAAGGCACTTTTGTTTAGACATTTAGTTCTTTCAGGGCACACTCTTCTGTAGCTGAAAAAAAAAAAATTGTCCTGCGTATTCTAGGTGATCTTTTTGATTATTTTTATTATGGGAATCCTTAAGACTTGCAACAAGACGAGGCCCTCAATATGCTGATACTAAGTTTTATTACTGATGTATTGACTAAAATTTCAGTCAAAATGAATAAGATAAATAATTTAAAAATGCAGCAATGTTGGGATTAGCATATCCCAAAATTTTCATGAGGCTTGTGTTCCTGTCCCAGGAAGCAGAAGCAAGGTCAGTGGAGGCTAGTTTGCCTCTGCTGGCTGAGGTAGCCATGCTGTAAGTCATGTGGCTTGGGTGTTTCCTCAGTTTTCCATCCCTCTGTGCTTTCCAATTACAAATGGAAAGATTTACCCCTTTTGAATGACAAAAGCTTCTACCCAAGAGCTGTACCTTGTTTGAAAGTATTGCATTAATTTCCCTGTCCCTTGGGACTCTGTATGTTTGACTGGGATATTCTGAGACTCCTTCTTTTACTCTGTTAAGTATATAGAGCACCTGGAAGAAGCTCAGTCTGTGTATTTAAATTCTGCTTGAACTAAAGAGTAAATGGCTGTTGAAGAGCACAGTACTTTTCTCACTGTTTAATTAGTCTTTACAAGGCCACTATCTTTCTGGCAGGTGACAGTCCCTAGCATCGTGTGCTGGCAAGTTATGAATGAGAAAGACACATCACTGATCTTTATTTTTAGCATAGATCAAAAATTCATTCCAACTGTTTCAGCACTGGGCACTAAAAATGTAAGTATGGACAGAGCATAAGTATGAGGCAATGCTACATTTTATAAGCGGAATCTAATATCCTCTATCTCTTGAGAAAATGTACATCCCACAAATGTGAATCAGCACTGACAAAGCTACTTGAGTTGCAGCAGAAACAGGTGAGTAATCCTTCTTTCCACCATCTTGCATTGCTAAAACCTCTGGTGTTAGTACATGGGGGAAGCCAAAGGACACCCCTGGGTCATGAATGAAAAAGGCAGTGGATAGAAGATGATTCTGGGCTGCATTATTATTATGCATATTTTAGCTGCATTAACAAAAAATGCAATTGTTATTTAGAATTTAAAAATAATGACAACTTTCTGCTGGCTTTGTTTCCAGCAGTGTCCAATTTAACTACACTAAGGCTCCTTACAGTTGTATTTCACAGACTTAATCAATTATTATTTTTTTCAGTTTCAGAATAGGATTCTGACTTATCATTGGTGTACTTTAGTATAATGTGGCTGTCATGTTCTGCAAGATCTGTAATGAATTAGTACATGTAAATAGAGATGATTATAAATAATAAGGGAGAACAGGAAAATTATGTAAAAGAAACAAGTAGAAGCCTAATAAAATATTAATGACAGTGGATATTTAAAATAATTAGTTTCATTTATGTAATCATCAACTAAATAGATATAAATTGATTATATTTTGGAGGTGTTGTGCCATGTTCAATTATAATTTTCCATTATAAAATTGATTTTATTTTCTTTCCCAATTATAACATCATACGAAAAATATGAAATGGTGACCTGCACTAGGAAAACTCAATAGCTTCTGCCTCACGTTGTCCTCAGGAAGACAGATGGTAGCTGGGCAGGTTAACCTTCCCAGGGACCCCCTAGTCAACAGGGGTCAACAGCTCCTCCAGAAGGTGTTTCAGAGCATAAATGCAACTGGGGTACCACTACATTTGTCCTTAAATCTGTTTTTCTTTTCCAAAAGTTTTTATTTTCTGTTATTTTTTTTTCAAGATTTTCCATCTGTTTTTTCTTTTCTTCATTTTACTCCTTTTATTGTTAGACAGCTGGTAACCCAATGACTTTGCATTCCAGTACTCAAGTTTGCAAAAAGAATCACTACCAGTAAGTAAAATTACACATAGCTTTTACGTGAATATGTTTAAGATTATCTGTAAATATTTTTTGGATTTATTTTTTTTTTTTTTGCATTTGCATTTGCAGATACAGTTCATGGTAAGACTCAGGAGGTTGATTTCTCTGTTACCTATATCTCATGCTTCCACTTCTGTTGAAAGCACTGAGGAGTGTAAAAATTCAGGTCAGTCTCTTGTAGGGGGAAAAGTAATTCATAAATGTTACTACATATTGTCATTCAAAATTGTCATTCAAGAAAATGTCAGCTCAGAGAAGTCAATGTCTGGTATAATCTCATCCTTTATTGAGAAGCCTGCCACATACTGAAAATATAAGGAAGAGTGACATACAGAGAAATTAATAGTACTATATTTAGTAACAGACATGTTGCAGAATGTGGACATTTTGATGTGACTGAATTTTATGCTGTAAGATACCATTCCTTTTCTTACCAGTTGGAAAAATTACTTCTGTGGCTTATTTTTTTGTAATACAATAGAAAACACTGTGCATAAGAAGTCTGAAGTGTAAATAGATTCCTTTTCACATGCCTTTTCATGGCCTTAGAATTACAGGGTATGACTGTAAAGTTTTTGTTTAGGAGATGTCATCCTCATTAGTTAGGTTTCTCAGGCTTTTAGGTGGCTTGTGGAGTTGTCTTCTTTTAGGTGGCGAGTTTTGTGTTTTGTTTTTATGTTATTTTGATTTAGTGTTTGTTTATGGTGGTTTGGTGTTTGTTTGGTTTGGTTTATTTAATTATTTTTAAGCAGGGGAGTTCTTGTTTTGTAACTTGAGCACAGATGGTGGGATTTGAGCAGATAGACAGTCCAAAGGGAAGTCCTGGAATTGAACAGATAGACAGTCCAGAGGGAAGTCCTGGTTTTCTGTGATGAGACAATTTGCAGTATTTTGGCAGCTACTGCCACCCCATGGTTTTCCATAATGGATGAATGCTGCAGAACTATATAATACATTCTATTTCTCTTGTAGGTCAGAGAGAAGTCAGTGAATATTCTTTTTTGTCTTAATCCCTCTTTCCTTTTTTCCCCCTTTGAGAAAAATCCCTTCTCCAAAGAAAAGTAAGATGGCGTAAGCAGCATTGCTTTGGTTTTGAATGAGTAGGTCCTTTCCACTGGGTTTACAACTGCACCATTGAATGTTAATTTTGGCTCCTGGTAGTTTTCACTAGCTGATTATATCTGCTTTGGCAGGATATATTTTGTCCTTTTTTAAAGGAACTTCAAAATGTACATCTGGAGAAAGCTTTGAAACCCTTTCTTAGAAGTTGCTGCTGCTTTGGGAGCCTTGTGTTTACATCCTGGATGCTACATACAGACAGATCTGGGTTAGAGCAATCTGGTCTGAGCACAGGGTCCTCTGAGCATCGCTTCCAGCAGAGCTTTGTCTTCCCAGTGCCAGCAAGTGACTGGCCAAAGGCTCTGACGTGGTAGGGGGACATTTCAGATACCATTATTCCTCTCATTACTCTACTTTTTGCCAGGGAATACCCTTGGTGTAAAGGAAGATTTTTCTTTTGAGGAAGTGGGAAGATGATCACCCTCTCATTTTGTGTTCTCTCTATAATGGGAAGCTTTTTTCCATTTGACCAGCCCAGATGAAACCAGGCACCAGTAAAATATAATGTAGAAAACAACTCAGCTGACTTGGAGGCTGAGACTTTGGCAAAGGCATTGGGCTCCTTTATATATTTTTGGGGACTCTCAATTTCCATCCACCCAACCGCCCCCAACCTCCAACATATGAAGTCTACTGAGTGCTAAGTGTACCCACTGCACTGTATCTGTTTTATTTCCACCTGACATAAAAGCTGGAACCCCTCTCCTTAAGCCCTCCTTGTCCGACCTTCAGAGGCTGAAGCTCCCCCAGCTGCTGGCCTGCTGTGGATCTGGCCCCGGGGGCAGCCCGGGATCCGAGATGCCCCTCTCTACCTCAGTCAGCCAGCAAGGTGAGCACCCCCTGTCCCCACCCGAGGCCGTGGTGCGACCCAGATGCTGCAGGCACCGACCTGCCAGGGGAAGGAATGGGGGGGCCGAGCAGCTCGTCTCCGCAGTCACCTGTGGCTAGGCGCTGCTTTTCCTGAATTCCTCCGAAGAAATAGCTATTCTCAGCCCCTATCCCTTCCCGCGTGTTTTCCTTAAGTGAACCAAAATTACATGTAGCAGGAGTGGAGGTGGTGCCTTTTTCGGGGGGATGTGATATTTGTTTTTGCTATCGCCTCCCTCCGCCCCACAGGGCTGGGAGTGGGGGGCTACAGGGGCACGAAGGGACGGCTCCCCTGCCCCCGCCCCGGGGAGGAGCTTCAGCCCCAAATGAGGTGCGTGGCCACCTTTGGGTTCGTCTTCCTGAAGAGGCGCTGGGATTACGGCAGCACCGGTCCCCGAGGTGCCCCCAACCCGCCGCCCATGGCTCCACTTTTCCGCCTGCGATGCTGGCTCGTCGTCCCGGTGTGGAAAGGCGGCATCTCTCCCGTAAAATGAAGGGACCGGGATCTCCGACCGGGCGGCGGGAGCCGCTTTTACGCCTATCGGAGTTGAGCATGGAGGGAGGTAAAACAGCTACCTGAACGCGGAAAAAAAAAAACCAACCCAGAACAAACAAATAACAAAACACAAAAAACCCCAACCCAACAACAAGTAGTTCTCGCCTGGCAGGGAGTCACGGAGAGAGGCTGGGGATCAGCGTCCGCTGCCACGCACAGCCGGAGCCCGCCTGAGAAGAGGAGCCGCCGCTTTCTCTCTTCTGGCAAAGGTAGCGGCGGGGTGGGAGAGGGGCTGGCGAAGCGAGGGGGGTAGTGCGGGCAGAAACCCGCGGCAGCCCGGCGCTGGTTCCGCCGCTCTTCCCTGAGGTGCACGCTGGTCTTCGTCATTTGTCTTGGGAAAGTAGCGAGCCGAGCTCCGCACAGACAGCTTTTCCAAGGGTGTGCCTGCTGCTTGAGCTTACTGGGGCGCTTGGTATTTCTTCCTCCAAAGCAATCCCTTCCTCCCAAAATAGAGAGGAGGGGGAAAGAGGTAAACCTCTCATCCATCTTTTCTTCCCCCTCGTTAAGCTGTTAGGATAATAAAAGATAGATGTCCATTAAATAATTAACCGCACACTTTCTATTCCATCAGCTCCGTTCACGCAGCCCCGCGAGGGAGAAGGGGGTGGGGACGGTGGCGGATCCGTACGCGGGAGAAGCAGCAGTGCCATTTCGGTAGTCTGCTTTCAGGGGGAGTGGGGAGAGAGCCTGGAGCTTTGCCCGAGGCGGGCTGGCGGGAGAGCTTTCCGAGCGAGGAGCGCGGCGGAGCTGCCCGGCGGTGGGTGGTGCGGACCCGGGGACCGGCGGCGGGGCGGGCCCGGAGGGCTCTTCTTGGGCGTGCGGGGCGACAGGAGCTGGGGGATGCAGGGGGCTGGGGCAGGTGTTGATGGCGAGGAACATCCCACCCCGGTGATGCTTGAGGGGCTTCTCCTCGATTTCTTCTTTCTGTTTGCATTTAAGGCAGAATCTCATCCCCCGCGGACCTGCCCGCGACCGGCTGCCCCCCCGCCCAGCCACCGGCGCCCCCCAGCTCCATCCTCGCAGCCGCCTCCCGCGCCCTCCCCAGTCATGTCCGACCCGGAGCGATGGGGAAGCTCGAGGACAACGAGAGGGTAATCCTCAACGTGGGGGGCACGCGGCACGAGACCTACCGCAGCACCCTGAAGACCCTGCCGGGGACCCGCCTGGCCCTGCTCGCCTGCGAGTCCCAGAGCGAGTCCCCGGGCGGCGAGGAGCCGCCGCCGCCGCCCCCCAACCCTCCACCTCCGCCGGCCGGCGGCTGCCCGGAGCCCGGCAGCGGCTGCAGCCCCCGGGGCAACGGCGGCGCCAGCGAGTTTTTCTTCGACCGGCACCCGGGAGTCTTCGCCTATGTGCTCAACTACTACCGCACCGGCAAGCTGCACTGCCCCGCCGACGTCTGCGGGCCTCTCTTCGAGGAGGAGCTGGCCTTCTGGGGCATCGACGAGACCGACGTGGAGCCCTGCTGCTGGATGACCTACCGCCAGCACCGCGACGCCGAGGAAGCCCTCGACATCTTCGAGGCCCCCGATCTGCTGACGGGCGAGCCACCGACCGACGGCGACGACGACGACTTGGCTGCCAAAAGGCTGGGCATTGAGGACGTGGGGGTGACCGCCGAGGGCAAGGGCGGGCGCTGGCGGCGGCTGCAGCCCCGTGTCTGGGCGCTCTTCGAGGACCCCTACTCCTCACGGGCTGCCAGGGTAAGCGCCGACGGACGGCGCTCCCGCCTGGAGTGGCTGGAGAGGCCGAGGGGCTGCCAGGGGTGCACACGCCATGGTCCCCCGTGTGACTGGGGGGCGAGTGGGGAGCGAAGAGCAAGCTTGACTTGCCGGGGGTGGGCATTGGTGGGCCACTGCATGGGGGTGATGTTGGTCCCCATGATGCAGTGGTGCATGTCCCCTCTGCATCTGCAGGGAATGTCAGGCAGCGAGGAGGTCTCTCTGTGCTGGTGTCCCTCCATGGGAATAGGTGTGAGCTGTGCACCAAGCAGCCTGCAAGTCACACTCAGCCCACTGGCCTGTGTGGGGGTGTGCTCAATGGGGGACCCATTTGTGTGTGTCAGGGCAGAGTGCTCTTGTCATTTATGAGCACCTGCATGGGGATGTGTTTGGGTCTGGGGCAGCTGGCCCCACTGGGAGACCATCATCCTTCCCCAGCTGTCAGAGGTTGCAGGTATGGGGTGAGGTGCTGTGGGAGAGCGACCTCATCCCTTTCTCAGCTTCTCTGTCTGCACTGGGATGTGATCCGAGTTCAACAAAGTAAGTGTGACAGAGGGTCACCCTGGCTCTTCCTCCATTGATTTCTCAGGGTGACCCTCACTGGCTCTATGACTGAGGGTGTAAGGCAGTAAATGACTGTACTAAATTTCTGTTATTTAGGTAAGGATTCTAGATTTTGATGTCAACAACTTCTGACTTCGATGACTTGAAATTTAGTTCTGCCTTTTCATTGCTTTTGTCAGTGGTGATGTGGGTTCACTTTCTAACCCAGGGCTTTGGAGCGAACAAATAATTGTAATTCCTTTGAGAGATGTAAGTAACAGTGCCTTGAATTTAACAATGAGAAGAGCAACCACCATCAAATCCTTCCTGCAATACAAGAAAAAGTACTTGGCATTGGAAATGTTTGATTATAAAATAAGTGTTTTTCAGCATATTTACCAGGATTCCTATAAGCATTCATAACTAAGCCTTACCCTGCAGAAAGTGCAATTAGGGTAGGTGTCCTCTCCGTATTAGTTCCACTGATTTCACTGGGAATGACATAGATGTGACCATAAGTGTGTGTTGAGTGAATTTATGAATTGTACCCTGTGGTCTGATGCAGTTTCTGTGAAAGTTAGCAACTCCTATGAACAGTGAGTTAAGTTAAACGGAAAGTAGAAGTCCTCATAGTTCTTACTGTTACTTGATGAGTGACAGTATTTATGTTTATAATAAAGGATCAGTTCTGAAGAAAACCTACCAGAAGTGTCTATCTTCACTCGTTAATAGCATACCCACGTTGCTTGCATCTTAGCAGTCTGAATCCTAAAGAAAATTTGTCTGTCAGTTACCTGACAAAACAGTGTGCGCAGTGATTGTGCTGCAGGTTGGCTTTCACCTACTATTTTGTGGAAAGTTGCTGACGATGTTGAATCTGCAGCTTTTACAACAGGGAATCTCTCCATTCAGCTGATGAGTACGGAGTAAGTTAAATGGAAGATACCAGGAAGGTAGAGATGCCAATGACAGTTGTGCCCTGGAGTTGTAGTTGTCGCTTGGGTTTTCAGTCCAGTTTGGTGCACTCTTTGACAGAACCTGTAGGTGCTTGCTTTCTGAATTTTCCATCTTTACTAGACTATCTTGAACCATTAGTTCAAGTCTGCAAAATGAATGGTGGAATTGACACTAGAATGGAAAATTGTGACACGACAATATTAATCTCTTGGAAGATAACCTTTTATAACTTAAAAACCTGGTTTGAATCTTTATATTTTGATTTTGATTGCAGGTAGCCAGTGTAAGGCAATGTCAGAGCTGAAAGAGCAGTGTCTAAATCTTTGTTTTAATTTTCTTAAGACTGCTGCTCTGTGCTTTGATCTTTCAGGTAGGGAGATTACTTTGAGTTACTGGCAAGTTTTAAAGCATATTTGTGTTTAAGGACTAGCATACACTTAATAAGCTCCTGAACACAGCAATTTAAGGTTGTGGCAACCTGAGATTGGAACTGAGATGTTACTGTCAGTTCAACATTTTCCCACACCTGAAACAAAGGCATTATTTTCTGAGTGTTCTGGCAAATACACTTCTGTTTGGTGTCAGCTGAAATGATGACTAACTCTAGAGTGAAGTCCCTGATTTACTGAAATCAAGACAAACCTCCGTGAAGATCAATCTTTGCCTCATAGTGTTAGCTACTGACTCATGCACAGCTTGGGTTATGGTGAGGCTGCTTATTGGTAAACTTCCTTAATAACTGTAATAATTATTTTTTATCATTACTGCCTGATTTAGCTTCAGCAGTTTCTTTTCTGGAAAGTGTGATGATGACAAAAATAGGATATTTTTTATTAATGAAATGGTACTTAATATTTTTTATTTTCTTTATCCTAAACTGTGATTTCTAAAAATAGAAATTTATAGAAATTCAAATATAAGTTGCCATGGTAACCTATTGGGGGATAGTGCACACACAAGATTATTCTAGCAAGACCATCCAGTGATGTTATATAAATAGTGGAACTAGTTTGTTGACAAGAAGGTTTACTTTATTTGAGATTCTAAAATAAAAAATATCCCAACTCTGTGCATTTTGGTATTCAGATAGAGACATCTACTAAATGTGTTTTTTGTAAATACAAAATGTAATCCGCATCCATACAATTGCTTTGAAACCTGCAACATTTTTCTTCTTTTCTCAAGTTCAGGAGTTAGGTTTGAATGTTATTTCTAACTTTATCATTTTGGATTTCATAGATTTTGAAATTAAATTAAAGAGGTGATTTGAGTACACCAGTACTCCACTCCAGGCTTAATAGAGCAATCAGTTCAAAACTTGCTATTTGACAGAATGCTATTATGTATGTATGGGAAACTACAGGTATAAGATCCTCTCATAGGTGGAGAAGTGATGGGCAACTAAATCTTTCTGTGTGTTAGTTTAAGCATCTGTGAAACAGACACTTCCTGACTCATATCTGAAACAAACATTTATTGTGAATTCTCCTGGTTAATACCTATAAATGATTTTGGTCTCCTTTAATGGCTTAGAAGTGCAAAGTAATCACTGTGCTTTAGTACAGTGTAAAGATACACCCGAAGAGTTTGTGAGAAAGGACAAGAGTCATAATTAAGAACTAAATTTAAAATAGAGTCTGCAGATGCCCAGCAAGACCTAGAATGTCAGTGCTAGTCTCAGATCATATTTCACTTTTACTTTTGAATAATAGTTGAAACATGATGCTGTTTAAAGAAGTAATTAGTATTGATTTTTTTCCTAAGGATTATGGATTACTTGTGTGCTTAGTGTAGATACTCAAAAATGGCCTTGGGAGTCACAAAGTTCATAGCTATGGAGCCTTCACTTCCTGAGAAGACTAAATCTGTTCATGGATAAGAGGATGACACCCCCAAAATCTGATAGCAGTGTGGTGGTCAGTGTGGATGGGCCATGGCAGAGCAGCGGTGCTGCTTGCCTTTTGCTGCTGAAAACAGTAAGGGTGTTGCAAGTTACACAACCCCTTTGCTGCATGGTCTTTGTCTACAGGAAAAAAATCATAAGTACTTGGTTTACAAGGGAAGGATAAAAACTAATTTGCAAGTATTTGTGAAGTTTGTTGTAAGTATTCACTGAAATGCAGATGAAAACACAGAAGACATATTCAATATAAACTACGTTCATCTACCTTAAATGTAGATGGTTTCTGATGGTACTGACATAGTGGTGAGGTAAAATCATCAAGATTTCTGCCTCTCCAACTTCTGCCTTTTGCTCTACAGCTGTTCTGCCTGATGCTGCTACTGTTTCCATGGAAACAAGCCAGCTCTTGGCTTCCTCTTCCCATTGAAAACAGCCTTCTTGCTGTCACTTATTCATCTGGGAAAAGCATTTTGTCATGACTCTGACATAAATGCCACGGAGATTATCTGCCCTATCATTTCAGAAATACCTGCTGTTACATATATGCACATGCATATGGGCAGATTCATCTTCCAAAGACTCTAAAATAATCTGGTTAATGGCATAGTCTGAATTTGCTTAGCTGTAACTGGAAGTGGAAATAAGCTTATCATACAAAGCCCAACATAATGTGTGAGAAGAATTTTTGATTGTGAAATCTGGCACACCACATTCCCTTCCTTTATATAGTTAATCATAAAGTGCTGTTAAGAATTTTACCACTGTAAATAAACTTTTATGTGGCTTACTCTGGAGATGAGGAGAACTTATCTTCAAAGTGATTAAGATGGTGGTGGGAGGAATAACTCACAACTTCTGGTGAATATTGTATAAATTTCAATGCCACTGTCAGATGAGGTATCGTGTTGTTATGCCGTTGTCACATGATGCAGTCAGGATACAAAAAAAAGTGGTTAGAAAACTGGTATCTTTGAGGTCCCAGTATTAATAAATTGTCTGGTACTTGGTCCAAGGTAATTGCATCAGTTGATACACTGAAGAAGTCAGCATTTTGGCTTGTTTCGGTGAATTGTGGAAATGTGTGTAGACATGCTAATATATACTTAGCATTGGCAAGGTTTATCAACATGGTAAAAGGAATCCAAGTTGTAGCAATGACCTGGTACATTTCCTTCGCTATCCTGACATACACAGGTATATGTTGATATAACTAAATGCTCATTTTTTTCAGAGAGATCTGTAGAAATAGCTGTAGAGGAATGATATAATGAAATAGTACTTTTAATCATGCCTTTTTATTGTTGTTTTTTTTTAGTTCTGCAAACATGTTTAACATCTTTGTTGATACTTAGTGATGACTAAAGCACTTCTGAAGGAAAAACTCCCCTTCCATCTGTTAATCAGTAGTGCTAAAAATAGAATGCCATCTAATCACATGAAATACGATTTCTTGTGATTTGCTTTATAGAATTTTTGACTGAAGTGATGACTTGAAGCTTAAAAAACAAATTATGCAATTATATATTATAGCCATGTGTTGGTTTTACCCCCCACCTTTAAGATGTTGCTGTGGTTTTGGACTTTTTACCAGTATGTCACACAGAATCACAATGTCAGGGGCCGGAAGGGATCTCAAAAGATCATCTAGTCCAATCCCCCTGCCAGAGCAGGATCACTCAGGCCAGATCACACAGGAACAGATCCAGGTGGATTTTGAATGTCTCAGGAGAGGGAGACTCCACAACCCCCCTGGGCAGCCTGTTCCAGTGTCTGTCACCCTCACTGTGAAAAAATTCCTCCTCATGTTTACATGAAACTTCCTATGCCTCAACTTCCAGCCATTGCCCCCTGTCCTGTCATTGGGCATCACCAGGAAGAGCCTGGTTCCATCCTCCTGGCACTCGCCTGTTATATATTTATAAATATTGATGAGGACAATGATTAGTGTAATAATTCAATTAATTTCTATTACAGTCTACTGTAGTTTCTTAGTGTTCCTAGGTGAACCTTAGATACTGCATCTTTATGCTTCTGATAAATGCTCTGGAGTCTCTTACCCCAGTGCTAAGTAATGTGGTAAAGTTCATTAATATGCATTAAATATACTACACAATATAATCTAGCCTTATTTCTGAAACAAGTATAGTTTGTGTTTACATTTTCATTAGAGTATAGCATACGACATTTATCAATTTATTTTTAACTGTGCCTAATGTTTGAAAAAGTGTCAGAATCCTTTGAAGCTTGTGGGTTTGGTTTTGACAGTTTGGTTTTGATAGCTTGTAGTGTGCTTGCTGTATAACAGTATTCTTTTTTAACTATTTAATCCTCAGACTAAGAGAAACAAATCTTTAGGAATGACTTCCACCACACTAAAATGCTTGCTTTGATAAAAGCACAAGGCTACTTCAGAAATGGGCATCTGGTAGTACATGGGACTGTAGAGCAACAGAAATCAACTGCTGAAACTCAACGGTGGAAAAAACAATTTTTCAGTGAATTGCATTAGAGAAGTTGAAGTTCAGTAGAGTGCAAAAGAGGGCTGCAGAACAGTGCTGTGCACTGCTGTGTATACACTGTGTGGCAATAATGAGGAGCACAGGCTGATCTCCTAATGGTTCTGCCAGGGGACTGTGTTGGTGCCTGACGCAGCACTGGTGGGGAGCTTAACCATCCCCAGTGGCATCTTGCTGGAGGATGCTTCCAAGGAGAGGAAGACTAATGTCTTCTAATCACTTTTCTATTGGCCTGCTTGATTTCTCATATCGTAAATGCTCACAGAATATATGAGACTTTGTTCACAAAACGTATTTGGTTTTTATATGGTGCCTACTTTAAGACGGAAGGTAATAGAGTATGTAGTAATTAGTATTTTATATAAAGCCTGTGCAATAACAGAATTATAATTTGTTTTTAAATTATTACAGAACCATGTCAGTTATATTTTTAAAGTATATAAATGTGTGGGTATAAACTTTCTTTAGTTATTTAACAATACTAAAGGAAATGTCCTAATTACTCATTTTTACATAGGTGTTTGAAAATTCTCTGTACTTTATAAGCAAGCCGTGTAGTTTATCTTCTTCATTGGCACGGAGCAATCCTTTACCCATATGAATGGCAGTTAATTTTAATAATTGTTTCCAGGAATATCATGATTTTCACAGTATAATCATTGTTAGGATTGGAAAAATAAAAGTTAGGGATTTTTTTCATATAATTCTGAGTGTTATGCAAGTTTGTTTGGTTTTGTGGGGTTTTTTTGGGTTTTTTGTTTTTTTTTTTTGTTTTGTTTTTTGTTGTTGTTGTGACAGGAATTTTGTCAATGTCTAAGAGGTAGTTGTTCAATGCCCTTAGTAACTTGCTTTATTTTTGTTCAGCCCTGAAATGGTCAGGCAGTTGGACTAGGTAATTGTTGTAGGTCCCTTCCAACTGAAATAGTCTATTTTATTCTACATAAATAAATACTAATCTTTCAACCTTCTTTTCTGTTACAATGGAAAATGAACTCATTTTTCTTAATACTTATAAGGTATATTATAATTATAGTAAATGGAATATAATAAAGTAAATCAACAGCTTTTTTTTTTCTATAGAAATCAAGTGGGGTAGGATTTTGGTGCTGAACATCAGCTCTGCTGTGTAACTATCTGTTTATTATGTGGTAATACTTGATATTAGACAAATTGATTTAAACACCTTAGACATCTACGTCCTTTGGCCACTAACTTTTATTACTGACTGTATTCAAGACTATAGTAATACAGTTTCAAATATGAGGATTGAGACTTCCGACAGCAGGCTTGAGTTATTTTCCTGCATGCCTAGGTGATATATCTGTGCAGCTTGAAGAAATGGTCATGTTTGTCATTTGTCTCCAAATCAGACACTTGAAGCTGATGTTGCAGTGACCCATGAATGGTCAACAAAATTAGTTTGATGCATTGCAGCTACAGGGTCTCCTTGGTTAGTCATTGTGTGTTTTAAGTTTGTGCCTTGATAGCAGAACAAATGATCTGGGGGAACTAAAAAGATGAAATTATTTGATAAAAAAGGAAATTACCTCTTCGTGAAAAATGAGCCATTATGGACTGAAGTAAAGAATGTATTTTCAGTATTGTGCATTATCACAATATAGCCAGCCAATAACCAGCCAAACCTTAAGACCAGCAGAGGTGTTTTGTGTTGCATGGTGGTTTTTTTTGAGTGATGCTCATTGCTTTAAGTACAGAAGATTTTGTCTTTCTTTAAACTGCAAGTTTATCTACTTCCAATCTCTTATAGGGATCCTATACTGAATTATTACAGGAAAATCATTAATAGTTTAACTACTGTGTTTCTGTGCTGGAAAAAACCCTAAAACATCTTGCTGTGTCTGGCCAAGATTTGAGGATGTGCTTAAAGCACATGACAATGTTGGCTGAATTAACTCCAGAAGACAGCAGTTGACAAGTGTTAAGTCTGCTCTGATTATGGACAGGCAAGTGATTTCTTCATTCAGTTAATTGCTTTGGAACAAGATGCAGGATAAAGGAGTGAGTTCTGTTGCTTTATCTACCTGAAATGTACATTGCCTGTAACTTTGACAGGACGAAGATGCCTTTTGGGGATTTCTTTTGAAGCTTTTGAGGTTTGAAAAGTTCTTGTCTGGTGTGTTAACTGTATAAGGCAGGGCTGGATTTCAGCCTGATTCCTTACTGATCTTGAAAATATATACAAGATTTTATTTTGCTTATTCCCAAGCAATGAGCCAGCTCTAAAGTACTTCCCCTGAGAAAATGTATAGAATTATAGCTCTATAAGTCTGCTGCATAATCTTTTTGTTCTGCACCACGTGCACGGTACTGATATTGTGCAAGCTTCTGAATTTGGCAAAGCTGGTTCTGAACCAGGAGCATAGGACAGATTGTGTTTCATGTTCACCATGTAACTTTAAAAAATAAACCTTCAGTTACAGGAGTAACATGAAAAACTAGTTCCAAGTATTCCTAGTGGTAATTGCAAATTGTTGGCATGAGTGACTAGTTTGGCCCTGAAAAAAATATGGAGTGGTAACCATGATTATGAGCTGCAGTGCTTTTTAAACTGAATTTGGCACTATATGTTAAGAAGGTCCTCCTTCACTGCTCTGATACTTATTAGAGCTAAATCCCTAATATCTTAAAACATTTCCAAGACTTATCAAGATAAATACTCATCTTGCTTTTTGTAAAGATTGGAGTACTGTAAAGATTGGATAGTACTGTTCTTTCGAGCCAAGAGTATTTGTATTTAAAAGGACACTGTGCTTCCTGCATTAGTCTGGCAATCTCTGAATTAGGAAAGGATTTCCTAGAATATGCAGGGACTCCTGGACAAACAGAGCATTGTCAAATTGATAAGCGAAGTGTGCTAGAAGATTTGAGTGCTCCTATAAATAGGAAACCAACCTGAAAAAAAATACATTAAGACCTTGAGGAGAGAGGATCTCAAAGGAAAAAATCTAATCAGGAGATGCTGTAGAAAAACGATACATTTGAAATGGCAGTTAACTAAAAAGAAAGGTCATGGGAGAGAAAAGGCCTGTTGAGGAGGGGTTTTTAGTTTGAAGACCAGAAAATCTGTAAAGTAAGGCTCAGGAAATCAGGGACTAGTGCTGCCCTGAAATGTAGGATGTATTGGTTATAGTTGCTTCTGGATTTGTTTTCTTCTGCTGCCTAGGAAAGAAAAAAAAAAAAAAAAAAGCATGTTAGCAGGGTTTTTTTGTTGTTTTTTTTTTTTTTTTTCAGTAAAAATACATGCATTTATCATAGTCCTTGGGAATTCTTCAGCTGATTAAAGTACTGGCAGAAAGAAGGGGAAAGTACTGGGGAAAGGAGGACAGGGAAGAGCCTCAGTGCCCATTTGAACAGAGCTGCACATTCTTCTTGGGCATCATGATACATTTAGTTCTTTAATTCTGAAAAGCAATATATAAAATCTTTCAGTGTACCATGGTTCTCTTGAAGCTATATCCAAATGGCAAAAATTCAGTGCACCTCTAAGTTTCAATTGCTTTTTATTTTTCTAGAGTGTCAGTAGCTCACAGTCTTGACACTGTGCTTGTGCATAGCCTCTCTATCAAAAGTGATGCTTGTTCTGTAGTATTTGTAGCTTTTTAGACAGTGGATTTTTGCAGTTAAGTGCTTGGAAATATGTGGGATATATGGCAGTGAAGTGTAACTGCAAGACAAAACACCTAAGTATGTGCCCATATGCACCAGTGAAGTGTAACTGTGCAAGACAAAACACCTAAGTATGTGCTCATATGCACCAGTATTATAAATACTGTAATATAGAGATGTACAAGAAAATTAAACACTGAGTTTTTTTGGCTCATATGGAAGTGAAAAATAGGTCATGTTAAAGAGAGGAGGCTACTAAGATAAATGTTTAATGTTTGGGAAAACCACTAAGTAGCATAGAGGTTTTTCTTCTTTTATTTCTAGTTCATTATAGTTTTACAAAATAGCCTTGAATAAAATTATCCTAAGGGAGGCTGTGCTAAACATTCTAAACTGACATACTCAAATTAAAGCTTTTTCTCCATCTCAAAACCTTATTGAGGGCAATTGTTGTAGTTACTTTAACATTAAGAAAGCATCTTAATAAGACTTTGAGAAATTTCAAATACCAGGTGATACTTCCACTTCTTTTAAACAAAAGGAACGTTTTAAAGTTATTAGAGGCTAAGAAAAATAGATAAGTTGCAATCCATGGTGGGGTACTTTTCTGCAAAAGTTACATTAATGTGATATCGGCTAATAATAATTCTCTTTTGAGAGAGAAGCACAGTGTGGTGTCAAGAATGGCAAATGTCTTGCTCTTCAGAGAAAGGGTGAAGAGAACTATAAATGCTGGGGCAGAACTTTTAAAAGATTACGTCAATTTTATCTACATTTCCCAGTGCAAGGATTCCCCCTCCCTTAATAAAGGAAGATATGAATGAATTAGAATATTAGTAAACATGTCTCATAAGCCCTTATTCCTCCTTTGATCTTATCTCATGCTTTTTTTTGATCAAAAGGTAAAGTCTAGAAGAAGCAGTTGGTCAGTTTTAGGTCGCATGTCCTGTCTGTTCCTCCCCACAAGTGTGACCTTTTTACTTATGACCCTTTCACTTATGACACTCCAATGTGGTACACAAGATTTAGCAGTGACTTTGGTTACTATGGGAGCAAATATAAGCAAGATCCTTTTTGAATACCAATCCTTGGTAATAACTAAAAACCATCAAGAGCTATCACTGTTAGAAGCAGACACTGTCTGAAAAAAAGATGCCATTAACTTCAGAAAGTGCAGTCACTTAGAAGAGACATAGATTAAAATAAAGTCACTGAACAGAGAATTGGTTCTGTTCTAGCTTAAACCAGGACACTGTTATCAATTCCCTGTTTTAAAGATAGCACTGTTAATGCTATTAGCTACTGTTAGTTTGATAGGAAGAATGAGAGAGAAAAATGAGCAGAAGAGTGACTTGAAATAACATAAATCGTTGTGTTGCTTGACCTCTAGGATATATTTTTATTACTGGGGTTAGGAGATTTGTTCTTTATCCATTCAATTAAGATGAAGACTCAGAGAGGCAGAGGAAGAACAGAAAAACTAAAAATGAAGGTTGGAGATTTGCAGTTCCACTTTTCCTGAATTGTAAGTGATAGAAATTAAAGTGTCAGAGAGTCTTGATGAACTGCTTTGTCTGTGTTCATAATCAAACCACTTTATGAAAATTGGAATTATTTTGGAACAAACAGGAAGAAATGGAACATCCAAACATGAAAATTGGTTTGTGTGAATGATGACTTTGATAGCTTTCATCAGAGGTTTGCTTTGGAACTTCTTACTGATAATTGTGTAGAAAGGAAAACTGCACCTAGGTTTGCAGAGACATCTCTAGTACTGCACTAAATTTAGATTTTTCTTAATTTTTTTTTTTTTTTTGGTTATTCAAATAAATGAATCATCATTATTGTTATTTCATAAACTTGTTAATTTTTGGAGCAAAATAATTTTATTTTGGCTGTTTCCATTTTTTTCTAAATCACTTGTCTTTCCCTTTTATTTTTTTCTATTTGTTTTGTGTCAAACTTTCTAAATTTAAGTAACCCATTGCTTCTCTGTAGAAAGATTCATCAGCAAGGCTCCATTCCATTAGTGTGGGTCTTTACATCTAAATAGATAGTGACATGTTTGATGAGCTTAGATATCTGAGCCTGCAAAACAGAATAAGTGGGCAGAGTCTGTTGCCCCTTTTTTCTCCTTGTAGTGGGTAATGTAATTAAACCCTGAACTTTATACACAGCTCAGCACTGTAAAATATAATGAACACTATTCTTCTGTTTGCAAATGTGGTTGCAAACTGAAAACTTTATGGAGAACTGTTTCTGCTTTATTTAAATCCAATTTACATATCCATTATATCCCTATTACAGAATCTTCTATACAATTTCTACTTGAAAAGTTCTCAAATGTTGTGATACATAATTTTTCAGCTAGGTGGCCGGGAAGTGCAATTTAGAGCACCTAAAATTAGGAATCTAATTTCCCCATCTTCTTGATAGTTAGAGATACACCTAGTTGATTAAAAGCAGCTAAGAGAGATGCATACATATGGACAGGGTAAATCCCCTTCTGAATGTTTTAAATATAATTCTACTATATAGGTGACTGAAATAGGCATTTGTGATTTTAATTTCATTGTGATACATTTGTTTTCACATAGGCTGTACTACTGAGAAATAAGCCACGTGCCAAGTGGAAAAAAGAGTAAATCCTATTTGTGGTCTAAACACAGAACTGACACTGATTTAACTAAATTGTTCACTAAAGATTAAACTAAACTGTGTAGCCATCTTGTATGATTGTAGTTCAATCAGTTTAAAAGTGTTCAGTACTCCTTCAGCTTAGTTTGTCTTCAAAACAGTTTTCCCACACTTACCAGACTGCACCATAGGCTAGCTCTGATGTAAATAAGTCAATCTGCAAACCAGTTTAGCTAAATTGGTACAATTTCAGTGTGATTTCTATATAGGCCACTGGTGGTATTAAGGTGTTCAGACTCTCATGAGATATTCTAAGAAATCACTATTGCACGCCTAGAGCTGTCAGTTCTGATCCTGAATGCTTGAAATACCTGGAATGTTCTTGCTTTCAGCATGCAAAGCTTTTCTTGAAATTAAAGTATTTATGTGAAATCAGATTGAACACAGAGTAAGCTACTCAGATACTTGCTTCTGAGCCACTGCTGCCTGTTTAATACTTTTATGCTCCTACTCCTTGCCATGCTCTCTTTCATCTGTAAATCCTGTATAAGCACAGACTGTTGTTTCCATATGTATACCCATACTTGACTTGTGCATGGTTTGGCTAGTGTGGCAGGAGCCCTAATATCCATCAGAGGCTTCCTTAATTGATACTGCTATATAGTCAAGAGTTCTCAATGCAATTTGCTGTCAAGTTTGTGACCCCATCAAAGTCAGGTGTAGTTTTAGATAGCTTGAATTTTTATTTTTTTTTTTTTTTTTTTAGGAAGTCAGTAAAATAATCTTCATTGCATTCTAGCATGTCTTATTAATGTTACCGGGAAAGAACTGTGACAGCTGCCAGCATTATTGCTATTTATAACATCACGTAACCACCAAGTGATGTCTTTGTCATTCTTTACATTTGTTCTAAATTCCCTCCTTGTTCACAACTCACAGCAGATCTGTATCATGCTTTTGGGACATGCTGTGGCTGCATGAACCCTGTGGAGGCAGACCTCTAAATCTATTACTTCAAAGTTAGTGATTTCTGTTACCTCAGCACAGCCCAGCTTCAGCCCTTCCAAACCAAGAAGCAGAGGCTCGGATGGCTGCACTGCACAGGAGGATTGATTTGGGGATGGGGTGTGTTCAGAATCAGCAGAGAAGTGAAGGTAGTAAAAAGCAGGCTTGTGTTTTTGTGCTGGGTTGCATGCAGAAGGTATCAAAGGGTGAGGTCTGTTCATCCTCTGCCATGTCAGGCAGTGAGAGCAGTACTGAAGGAGCTGCTGGAATGGACCCGAGGAAGTCACACTAGAGCATCAGTGACCTTAAAAGCTGTTTTTCTGCATGAAAAACAATCCAAATGGAAGCCAGCACGTTTTCCTTTTAAAAAGTGTGTAAATAGTCTTGTTCAAAGGGAAAGTGAAGCAGGGGCTCAGCAGGAAGCCTCAGACTAGACTGCAGTAGGCACACACCTGCTCAGCAGTGCTGTTGTTCAACTGGAAAGCATTACATGCCCATGCAGCATCATGGTAGCTCTGCTTAGTCTCTTTTTACTTTATGAAGATGGACAAATTATGTAACTGTACATTCTAGATTTTCTGGTTTAATTTACGACAAATTATTAGGATGAATTTTGCCCCTTGTCCTCTTTAAAAATCTCCTTTCTGCTGCTACCCACCCCTATTCATTTTGAGGAAATGAATGTATACCTCTGTGTGGGGTGGGGTATGAGACATGTCCTTGTATTTCCTTTAAAAGTTCTGTAATTAATTTATTACCTATAGAGCAGGCAATCTGGTGAAATCAAATACAAGGATCCTAGTACAGACTTTGAATTGTTTTTATTCAGGATCACTGTGTTTTCTGTAGTGCTAAGAGAGTTTCCCTTTCTTTGGATTAGATCTATTCTGCCTTTGTGGGAAGTGAAAATTTTAATGTAACTTTGCAAGTAATCAAGTAGGGTGTTATTTTTATATGGTGTGTTTGAAAGAAATAGATTGGGAGATAAAATGAAGGATAATATGGTGATGCTGTAAAGACTACCTTGGCTTCATCATGGCATGCCAAGCTACCTTCTCAACATTGCTGTGGGCACCACTGTGATTTGTATCCATCCAAGCTGATTTTTTGTTCGGGATGACTAATATACTCACTGGTCTGAATGCACAGTTCACTGCAGTGTGGTGTTCAGCAGTGGCAGAGAGGCTGGGGAACAAATACAGACTTTCTGTCAGAGGCCAAGAACTGCCCTCCAAACAAGCCAGGTTAAACAAAACAGTAGGGAGAAACTGCTTCTGCTGGTAGGCTGCCCATTGCTATTTTGTGTTTCCAGAAGCTGGAAGCCAACTCTGTTTGCTAAGCTGCAATTAATGGCTTCACTCATTTCAGAGGAAACCATCTTGCAGTGCACTAGAAGGAGATTGATTGTTTGACTAAATGTCATTGCAGAAGTCATAAATTAAAAAATAAACAAACCCTTCCTTTAAATTTCAAAGCAATAGGTCTTGCCAGTGGTCCTCTAACCTGGTCATGTATCTGTTTCATGTTTGTATTATTGTTTCCAGCAGATAAGAAAGGTTGTGAGAACCAGAGGTTTTGCTGCTTTACTGGCTGATGAGTTTTAAGTTTGTTCATAAATGTAGTAGGATTTAGTACATTTTCAAATGTTTGTAGCCACTGTAGGATCTGACTTAGCAGAGAAATTGATGTTTCCTGATTTTGAACTCAAAGGACATACAGGCTGTTATAGAGCTTAGGTTTGATTTTGGATCTAAACTAATGTTTTGTTTAGTTTGGAGCCAGGCAAACAATGTGGAAAGGCATGAAATTTCTCATTTACTTCAGTGGATGCTGAAACCAGGTTTTGACTGTGTTAGTGCCCACGTCATTAACCTTTTAACTGATGAACACATTAATTAAAAAAAACAAAACCTCTTATTTTTATTATGTAATCTTGCAAGAAAATGTCAAGTCCATTAACTTGAAAAGATTGTAGCTTAAGGACTGAGACTAAAACTGAATATTCAGACAGACTGATATCATAAAAGATGATGTTTTCATTAATTAGAATTGTAGAGTTCTAATATTATGAAGAACATACTTCAGAGCTTATATGACTTCTATGTTGTGGCTTGTAAGGCTTTGTTGGTTTTTTATAAAGCATTGTCTTAGGCAAAAAGCTGTATATTGAACACCTATATAAATATTTCAGATTATTTCCTTTCAATGGTATCTGGTACAAACACAGAAAAATATGGAAAATAAGAAATACTTCTTTGTATTAGCCTCAGCCCTAAACATACTGCAGTATTCCTCCCTGAACATCTACCCCTTGAGCTTTACCAGTGTACTTCTGCCCTCCTCCTTGTGCAGTACTTCTGAGAGGCTCTCTGGTGGGTCCAGTAGCAAAGTCTCACTGAGGGAGAGTTAGTGGCTGTCATCCAGGAACACAAATAGGTGATGCTGTTTCCCATGGTATTTGCTTGAATGGGTGTGCCAAGATCATTGCATCTTCCATTTGCTACATAAACTCCCGTTGAGTATTATCTTTTCATTGGTTGTCTTGCTCAAATTCTCAAGTGTACCTAAACTGCATTGATGACTGATAACAATGTATTTGTGGAAAAATGGGGAAAAAAAAGAATAAGGTAATGTTTTACTGTTATCAAGTCTTCTGGGTATAATTTTTTCCTTATATCCTCTGTTCTTGTAAGCTTGAGTTTGTTTTCTTTATGGAACAAAGATAGATGTGGACAGAAAAGTGTCTATTATGGACTGATCTATATTAACATTTAGTATTTCAATGTGTTATTTAACTAAGAAATCCATTATTTTTATCTCTCAGGTGACTGTCCTTGGTTAGACATTTAAGGCTTTCTGGGGAAGTGATAAGAAACCAGGCAGAATTTATAGCTCCCTGGAGAAGTTTTACAATAGCAGCATTAGAGGGTGAAACACCCTGGATATCAAACACCCAAAGCAAAACTGACAGACCACTCAGGCCAGAGAAGACAATGTTGTGTTCTCAGGCTGCCTGAAATGTGTACCAGTACATCCGAGCAGTGTGCACTCTGATAGCTGTTGTCTGGAGGAGGTTCATTAATTTCTGAATAGTTGTCCTTTGAGATGGAAGATCTAAGTCATGGCTCAGCATTTCAGCAGAAGTAAGAGTTGTGTACAGAGTTAAAAAAAAAAAAAAAAGAAACCCTAAACTGGTATACTTGGTGGTCCTGATGAGCTCATTAAATCTGAGGCTCAAGTAGAAAGAGGCAAATTTTAGAATAATGTAGTAGAGATTTCTTATGTAAACATTAATATCTTCTATTAAAAACCTGTGTAGATAGAGGCAGCAAGTCCTCATGAATGTTTCTTGGCTTTTTAAAAGAGTTCATTATGCAGAAATGTGTCTCTTCTGCTCATTTTAAAGTTTGGACATTAGACTTAATTGATTCATAAGAAGGCAACATGAGTAATAGGCTGTTATTAATATGCATAACTTAAAAAGGTGAGTTTTGTTCTGCTGAATTAATAAGTGAATTTTAACAGAAATGGTCCAATTACCAGCAGAAACAGAACAGAATTTCTTTGTAGACAAGATAGAAGTAAATATTATCTATTTGGATTTCTATTAAATTTTACAGAAACAAAAAGCCAAGTGGAAGAGAATGATAGAAGTTTCAATGCGAGAAATCACAGCAGTTAACTTCTCTGTAACAGCAACTGTTCGGAATTAATGGAGTGTGACTTCATGCAGGTAAGGGAAGGACTTTTAAAGGAAGAAAGAAGTATCATCCATAGACACACCACTTGAAAAAAAACCCCAACAAAATAAACAGAAAACACTTTAACAGGCATCTCTGCAAAGGGAAAACAGTTCCTTTTGCACTGGTATTTGGAATGCCTACTCAAAATTATTTCTTATATGCTTCTGTAATTTGTGCTATGATGCATCTTTAAGATATGCATGTAAACATCGTCCAGGCGTCACTGAGCTATTGTCACATAGGCTTGTTGCTGGCCCAGTGAATGTTAGCTGTCCTGTGGGGGCCAAGTTACCTAGAGTCAGTGGTCTAAGATTCTGCTGTCAAGTCCCGCTTGACTGTTGTGATGTCACCTTGTAGACTTGTATGAGTCTGTCTTCTCTTCTAGAGAACATTGTAGACTTATTTTACGTATATAGGAACTTTCCTTTTCCATACATTGGAGAATTAGGAACTGTGTCCTATGTGCTCTCTCTCCTCACATAATATGAAGTATTTTGCACAGCACTCAGTTTTGACTTGGCTCTCTCTGTTGATGAAGCTAATCAGTCCCAATCCCATTTTCAAGGTTTAAATGAATGTTTCTCATTGAAAACTCAAATCAGGAGAAATACCATTTCAACTAAATGGTAATTTCACACCAAGATAAAAAAAAAGTTATAAACTAGTCAGAAGTTTAGACCAGAATTATTTTTTTGAAAGCATAGTTACTGGTTGCAGGAAAATAAGGTTTTGAGGAGGAAAAGAGTTTGTACAACTCGTTGGAGGAGTGTACTGCTGCTGTGTATGTGCCCTGCAGATGTGCCACGAGCCCTTTTGCATAATTATTACACAGAACGTCTGTTATTTGAAGAAAAAAAAAATCCTTAAATATATTAATATCTTGTTCTAGTACTAACAGAAGTTATTTTGCACTCCTTAAGCACACTATGCTCAGGGGTGTTTCCCAATCACTGTAGTATGAGTTGAAATACGAGCTTACTCAGTTCAGCGATCTGTTTGACATGGTAATGAAGATGGGCAGAATCTGAGGTGAAGCCCTTTTGTACAGGAACATCAGCAGACACATATGCCCACAGCATAGGCTGGTTTTATTATTAATATTCTTGCTTGCAGGACTGTCAAAGTTAACTGTCTCCAGCAAATGTTTTGCCAGGAGTGTTGAGTTTCTGATGCTGCTGGAAGGTTTTAATCTGAGAGATGCAACAGTGTGTTTCTCTGGCACTCTGAATGTTATAGAACAATTTCCTTTCAGAGCAATGCTGTTAAAGAGAGAAAGAAATGCTAAAATAATAAAGGCATATATCTTGAATATTTGAATTTATAAAGTTCCTTAAATGATCAAAGCAGCAAATAATTCAGTCAAAAAAAAAAAGGGGGGGGATAAAAACCTCAAAATACCAAACCTGCTCTGGTTATGTGATGGGTTATGCTTGTTTTTAAAAATCAGCTTAGAGTTTGAGAAGTGCTGGTATTATTTTGTCAGGTGTACAGAAATGCTCACCTTGGGTTCACTGTGATCGTTTAGATTGTGGTCTTCTGCCTGGGGCTTTTAAAGAAGTCCTCTTTATGTCCTCTTGTCTTCATTCCTCTGTCTTATAAATTAATAATTGGCCAGGTAAATCTGGACACTGGATGCATTTGAACATACAATAGTGAGGGAGGTGAGGAGTGACCCACACAAGAACATTCTGAACTGACACTCTAGAATACGCATCATGAGAGGATTTTCAGGGTAAAATGAACCTCGTGGTTGTGTGTTAAGACAATATTTCTTCAGTGGAGGAAGGGCTATAGTAACTGTTGTGAGGAAAGAGTAGGAAGGGTAGTTAAGAAAATGCATATGTGTGTTGAAAGGGCAAAATGAGGCAACTCTGCTCTCACTTTTGTCTGTCCCAGGAGTAACAAGTAGTTCCAGACAGGCTTGTTAGGTGTGATAGACTCAATCTGCTTCATATAATTTCTAGTATGATGATCAACTAGCTCTCTTCTTGGAAAAATCCTTTGCATCCATGAATAACTGCTAGATGTCCAACCAATAGCTTTTAGACAATGAGGTTTTTTCCTTTTTTTTTTTTTTTTTTTTTTTTTTTTTGTGATAGCAGAGATGGTGTTTTGCTCTGTATGTAATTCCAGCATGTAGCCAAGGCAGCCATTCTTTCAGTTGTTGCCTACTGGTATTATATCTATGTAAAGAAAACTGAGCAGTTGAATAGTGCTAGAGTGATCTTCCAATCCCAGGGAAACCAGGGTGGCCATCATGGGAAATGATTATTTAAAGAAGTCTGCTAAGGTAAAGTTAATTATAGCTTATCTAACAATTTCTAATAGAAAACAGAACTTGAAACAGCATTTTTTAATGTCCATCTCTCTTATGTAGAAACTCGTCTTAACACAATGGAAACTAGAATAAGCTTTTAATTTTTCAAAATGTCTACTCTATTTGGGAGAGATAGAATAAGATGAAGAACAAAAAGAGATGCAAAAATGCCTTTTTTTTTTTTTCACTCTGTTTTTATTTCTATTTGGCTTTCTATCAATAAAGTATGCTTGAATGAATAACAGTTTTCTTACCCAGATTTTCAGTGACTTCAAAACAAATTGGCTACTAATAATGGGAATAGAATTTGGCAAATGACTACCCTAAATCGGCAATGACATTTGTTAAATCTGTCTTCTTTTTCTTTGTTATAATATAATAGAGCTAGTAATCTGAATATATTTTCTCTCCAATGGAGAGTGATAACTACTATAATTATTAATGCAGTGCCAGTCACTTAAACATGTGGTATTCAGTAGGAATAATAGTCTTTCTTTTAAAACAATTTTCACTCCTACGGTAATAATTTCATTACCTACTTAATGTCATGTTATTATTAAATGGAGTATACCTAAACATTCTTCAGAAAAGATATTGCTGACTCTTTCAAATTAGTTTTAGGTCTAATTAAAATTCTACCATAACAAATCAGGCATTTTGGGATTTCTAAATTATTTATTAATTTATTAAATTGCCGATTAAGAGCCACTAGAACAGAGAGAGAGACACAGAAATGCAATTTGCTGAGATATGATGTATTTGATCAGTCACATGGAGTCTTTCTTCCTTGTGGAATTGTTAGATGCAAAGTGCCAAGTGTCTCAGGACTCAACTGAAAATTAAAACTTTGACATTTGAATGTGCTGCTGGTCAGATGAGATGTTACAGGGGTTGATGAGGTAGAGTAAGAACATTTGACATGTTGAAGCTCATGGGAGTATTTGAATGGGTAAAAGAGTAGGAGAAACCCTTTTTGTAAATCTGTGATATTAGTCATTATCTTCAAGCCCAGAGCCTGTTAAGATTCCATTATGAGTCAAGTAGGTCTGGTCTTCCTGAGAGGTTTTCTAAAATTAGGCTTGTGAAACGTGCCAGAAGAATACTACCCCCTGTGAAATTGCAGGAGGGGTCATACTATGATTCACCTTTTGTGTTCTGAACGCAGCCATGCCATTTTGATTTGTGGTAGTTGTGTTTTTTAGCTCTGGATCAGATGTTTATACTGGAACAAATCTGCTTTTATCAACGCAGAAATGTTTGAGATAGAAACATTTGAGCAGTGATATTGTGAATCTAGCTGCATCCCCAACTCTAGAGTTAGAGAAGTATGGATTGATTATATTTCTTTTACATGCAATGGATAAAACTGCTATCATATTAGACTTTGTTCCAAAAGAATAATTAAATGATACTCTGTCATCTTGTTGTTGAAGTTTTCCTTGGCTCAGAGATGCAGTTTTCAAAGAAGATAAGCTATTTGCCAAATTGTATTGCATGCCAATAATGTTTCAGTTTATTAAACTGTTTTGTGATTCCTGGTTGACAAATGTCAATAGTCAGATATATCATCCATCTTGTAAATTGCTGTAAATTGAATTTAATGAATACAGGTGTAGTTCAGTGGAACAACTCTCATTTATACAATAATAGAAGCTCACTTTTTTCTCTTTAGTGGATGCATCAGAAAACTATTATAATATCTCTTGATTTATTTCAGGTTTGTTTCTATTTGCTTGTTTTTTTTCTCAGTATCACTATCCTTTATTAAGTAGGGAAAACCCCTCAGTTTTGTATGTGAGAATTCTATGGCTTTACTTTTAATAAATATTCACATCCTTAGTTTCCTGCTTGCATATCAGACATTAATTAGCATTTGCTTGTTTTGTCTATTCAGAGGAAAATTGGCTTGGGATAATTATTTTAATTTAGTGAGAGACAAAGGAATTATTATTTTATATTACATCAAAATAAAGTGAGAGGTATTTGCTTAAGAGTTCGATGTGAGGTTCTTCTGGGCATATCTGGAAAGCTTTAGAAATTAATTTAATGTGGAATGGAAGCCATAATGTAGTTGTTCTTATGGGACTGTGAAGAAATTCAGTAGCATCACAAAACAATTGATGCAGGAAGGGGCTTCTGGAGATTGTCTAGTCCAGAACTCTGCTCAAGCAGGGCCACTTCAAGCTGGTTGCTTAGCACTGTGTCCAGTTAGGTTTTGAATACTTCCAAGGATGGAGACTCCACAACCTCTCTGGGCATCGTGTGCCAATTGACCATCTTTGTAGTAAAACAGGTTTTTTTGCATTTAAACATCATTTCATAGATTCTGTTTTGTGACAGGTCCTCTTGTCCTTTCACTAGGCACATCTGACAATAGTCTGGCTTCTGTCTTCTTTCATTTTCACTGGTGCATGGCTGAGCTGGATCAGCCCTAAATTTGTCTTAAATTATCATGATGTATCTGCACCAAATTGTATGGAGAAACAAAGTATTAACATACAGCTCTAGATTTTTTTTAGGGAAAACAGTATTCTTAGTATTCTAGTTGGTGTTATTAGTATTGCATTTTAATGAGTTTTCAGTATTTAAAAATATCACTCATTTGATTAAAAAATAAATAAACATTGACTATACTGGAAGAAAGATAAATTTCTGTTTCAGAGAAGACAGCACCTTCTTATTGGACGTACTCTTGGCTCTTAGATGTCTTTAGCTCAATGAATATAATTAATATGCATTTATAAAACAATTTACTTCTACAGTGCCACTTGGCAGAAAATATTGATAGCACAGCATGAACCCTTAATAGGGAGGGTCTAAATAGTTGCATTGTCATTTACAGGTGACTTTACTGTTAAAAATATGCAAGACATCAGCTAGGTTTAGTTTTCAGCCAGTAGGAGAGTAGAGGAAGATTTTTATTTTTTCCTTTGCAGCAAGGAAGAAATAAAGCACAGAAAAGTCCAGTTGTTTACTTCACAGCATGCGAAGGAAATCTTATTAACCTCACCTGCCATACTAAGGGGCGAAACCATTTTTCTCTGTTAAAACTTGTGTAGCTTTCAAGGGTTCATAATTGCCAACTCTTTGAGCAATGCATGGGAAACCTCCTGTTTCACACTGGCAAACATTTCAGTAAATCACCATGAGCTATGAGCACAGCACCCCAGAGTTAGAAACCTAGCTTGGATAAATAAGTGTTTGTGTTTATAGTTTCTTCACTGCTGAGACATTTTCCCACTGTATAGAAAGTTTTAATGATTTGAAGCAGACTGTACTCAGGGAATCGAAGCAGCTGTTGCCAAAGCTCTTGTCTCTTGACATCCTGTGTTTGATATCTTCTGTGATCTTCAGAAAATCATATTGCCTGGACAACTCTATTGACTCTACCACTAATCTCCACCATTTCTCCTGAACTGCTAAAGTAATGGTTGAAAGCTCATACAGCTATCACAGTGCTACTTCTGGCCTCAAACAATTCAGGATGCATCAGTGCTTCCATTGTAAGTCATTGTTTTCAGAACGTCACTATACTAAATACGTTCTTTCTGCTATGAAATATTATTGACAAGGTATGTTTAGTAACAAAATTTGATTTTAATTGATTTGTTTTAACAGAAAGCTCTTGAGAATGACAGAGATGGTCTCTGGCTTGGGTTCAAAGCCTGTGCGCTTCCCACGGATTGCTGTCTTTCCTGGCCCCATCCTTCCCAGCATCATCCTTCCTTTGGAAGGCTTTGCATTACAATGAAAGGATAAAAGGATGCTATGAGGGCTGTTCTCCTCTAAGTGCTTAGGTTAAGAGCAACAGCCTTAGTTTCATCCATACTAAATGTCAATTTTGAATCCAGTTTGGTGGAAAATAAACAGTTCTGTTATTAAGACATTTAAATACAAAGTTTGCTGATTTGACCAGTTGAGGTTCTCTGCTAAAAAAATATATATTTATTCATTAAATGTCTCTTCAATAGCTTCAACAGTATCATGAATAAAATTCATTTATTTCCTTTTCAGATAAGTAGAAATCATGACGATTTATTACTTAGAGGAAAAAGAAGAATTAGGTGGAAGATTAGTTTCCAGTATCATGGTCTGCTCATTTTAAGCCTGCAGCTTTGTACAGGGGAGTGAGCCTTTATGTAAATAATTTTGTTGCTGCCTTGATGGGACATACATGCCTTGAGGTGATTGCTTCTTGTGATGAACATGTACACTCTGAAGGTCTGAGTTAAGGCAATAGGACATTAGCTTCTGCACTTGTCCTGTGAGAAGTCTGCAGACTGTGCTTGTGGAGGATAATTACAGTTCTTCTGGGAAGTAAAAATCCCTTCTCTTCAGCAGCTACAGCATATAGGATTAGGTATCACAGAGCATTGCCTTGGATTATAAACAGTCTGATTACTGAGCCTGAAAATCTGGTCCTTTAAACTGCCTGCTGTTTAATTATGCTTCTTTGTCAGGATTTGGGATTACAGCAAATGGCTCCCAAAGGCAGAGGTAACATAAAGAGATTGAAAGCTGCCCTTACACTTCAAGATATACTTGAAGTGGCCAGTGGCCCTGTGGCCAGTCAGGACTGCATGTGTATGTGTGCATGTACTGAGGGGAGAATGAAGTTTCTGTTTACAAAGAAATAGAAAGAACACTAGGAATTCCTTGAGTATTTGCTCATCTGGGAGTAGATGGGGATCTTTCATGAAGAGGACAGCCATGGGAGTGCTTAAGGGAGTACTGCTCAGGAAGTGTGGGTGCAAGTAGAAAATGTATACTCTTGTCCATTGACCAGTTTTTATGTTTCAGGTTGTTTGTGCACTCTAATGGTAAACTCCATGGTGTAGACTAGTGTAGGCTTTTCTGGGACTAGGAGAACTCATGCTATCCAATAACAGAGATAGAAAATTTGTTTAAGGTAGAGCTTGCTAAATTTATGGATGAAGTTGGGCAACAAGGTTTCTAGAAACTGAACTAACTGGTCCATGGATATGACTGTTTGGTGATCTCCCCAAAGGGAGATGTAGTTAGCATTTACAGTGTTCATTTGTATCCTTTTTGCAGCCCCCAGTTTACACGGATTGTCCCCTAAGCTTCCATTGTACCTACTGTCTTCTCAGGGTGTTTTGTTTTGATTTTCTTTTATTTTTTCAGCATGTGAGAGTGGCTGCAAGTAGGTGGACAAAACAGGTGGGATCTGCTGATGGTTTAAGTCTGAATGTGTCATTGATCCCATGAATGGTTTATCATGTTCATATGCTCAGAGATGTCACCAGTATTACAGCTAGGGGAGGATTCTCACCCAGGTCAGGAGCAGGTTAGTTTGTTGATTTGTTATCACTTTAATTCATTGTAGAATGGGGTCTGGGCCACTTCCTTGGAGCATTAAGTCTTTCCTATGACAGAAATGTAAGGGTTTGTTTGTTTGGGAAGGGGTTCATTTTCATGAAGAGGAAAGCCATGTTTTACTTTAAACAGAATGTTGTAAAGGACTTGTTAGCAGCAACATCACTTATTTTAAAAATAATAAAATATTGTCTACTTGCTTGCAGTAGTCATACTTGTCTACTTGGCCTGTGAGGGGTTAACCTTGGTGACTCTAGTAACATGTTCTGCTTTGGTGAATGAGGTCTGAGCAGGTGAGCCTGGCATTTTCCACCTTCTGAGTGTTTGATTTTTATGACTTAATTAACATTTTTAATGTACTTCCATATGAATGGAGTATGCTTATTACTTCTACGATATTGCTTTATGCAAATCGGTTTTTGAAAAAAATTCTGAATAGAAAAATATCACATTCTTTTCAGTTATAAAGAAAAGGAAATGTAGGAAAATATCTACAATGATACAAAAAGTACTTTTTCAATCAGTATGAAGTATTTATATTTTTCCTTTTATATTTTACCTTTTTATAATGTATTTATTGGGGAATAATAACTTTGAAAGATAAAGCTTTTAGTTTAGATCTGATGTTTAAAGAAAACAAAATATAAAAACAATAGGCAACTGCTTCAACATTTTTTCCATTAACTACATTCCATTCCCTCATGAAATGTGTCCCTCAAAAAATGTTTTTTAGTCCTGAGGTGGATCTCTCTCTCTCTCTCTCTCTCTCTCTCTCTCTCTCTAAAAAAAAAACCAAACCTCTATAAATAAGATTACAAATGTTTAAAAAGGATTGAATATTAATTCAAACTAAATTTGTGCCAAGGTAGTGCACAAATATTGTACCTTCTCACTCAGTACATTTTTTATTCAAACATATTAACAGATTTCTGTGTTTAATGAAAAATTTTGAGCTTGTGTTGCCACTACATAGGCTGCAGCTGTTCTGAAGAGTTGACTAATGATTGCTCTTTCATGTACATCAGTGAAAGAATCATTTAGCCAAATGGTATTTATCAGTTGTGTGTGAGCTATGAGAGTGTTTATCATGGAAACACAATTTGTCTTTTCAAAAGACATGAAAAACCCTTCAAAATCTTCTGAATGCATCATTGGTCCAGGCTGTTTTTGGAAAGAAAGCTGCTGACTTCAGAAGGTTTTGAATCTTATCAAATTATCTGCCATACTGTCTAACTTCCAACTTTGAAACTCCTGGAACCAAGATCTTTCACACTGTTAGAGGGTACAGGAGGCAGCATCATCACAGCTCATGGCCCAAAATAGAAGTGTGCTGTGATCTGACCTGTGGGTTGGACATGCAAATGTCTTGGGAAGGGTCTCGAGGCTAACCCTTCTTGGGATGACTATCTGGACAATGATAGGCTGACCAGGTTATTGAAAATACTTATTGTGGGCTTTTATGTATGGATAGAGGTAATAATAACGGAAATATGGTTTTCTCCAGTATTCCTTAAATAATTGAAATTTTATCAGAAAAAGGTGACTATATTTAATTCTGTAAGTTTTGGGAGCTAAAGGATTGTTAAACTTTTCATCTTAAAATTTCTCACTTTTTTATGACTTTAAAATATTTATTATATTTTAAAGAAATGCTTTCTTTAGTTGCATTTTGTGCTGCCATCTAACACAAATTCTGCTTTTTTTAGCAGTGTTTGTGCCTGAATTAAAAAAAAAAATAAAAATCTCCAACCTTCTTTGCCTGCTTTCCATGTGATATAATGCCTTTTGTGAGAGGTACTGGCAAGGAACTGAGGTGCAGAAACTGTGAAATACATGAAAATTCTAAAAGCATCATATAAAACATTGAATGTGTAAGTGTATAAAGCTCACACAGCATATTATCCTACTACATATTTAACAGTTTTTCCTGAGCAGTAGTCAGCTAGTGTTGGGAAGTTCATTAATATTTTATCCTGTAAGATGAAAAGTAACCATGTAGCAAACATACAAGACCTACATTTTTTATTTTCTTCCTTTTTTTTGGGTTTATGTTTTCATATGAGCAAATCAGCCTTTCATCTCCCACAAACATTCTAGAATTATTCCCATCAACTTAATAGTACTCATGGCTGAGGGCAGAAGTCATCAGCTAGAGGTTCCCTTAGAGAAGAACTGATCTAACCACCAGATTGTGACTGTTTCTTTTGTCTTGGGGCAGTTTATGGGGGAAAAAAAAAAAGGAGGGGGAGAGTTCTGAAGCTATAATGCTGAATGTCAAAATCAAAATGCAGTTTGAACCTTTTCTGCTGCTGGGAACTGTAATGATGTGTAACCTAAACAGAGGACAGAAGCAGAAAGCTGGGATGTTGGCAGATGGGCTTTTTGATGGAGCAACTAGCTGAAGAGAAACCAGCCATCCTGTATGAGACGTTTGGTTCTGGTAGTCAGGCAGGCAGATGTAATTCTGCTAAAGATGGAAGAGAAATATGATTTACAGGTAAAAAATACATTTTCTTAGCTCAGAATGCATAGATGGTAAATAGGAAATGCTTTGTGTAAGCTGTTCAGGTAAGCAACAGAAAAAACCAGAAATAGTGGAGGTTGAAGACAGTCACTGTGAATTTAATTATCTAGATCATCTAGACAACTCAGAGAAAAGGATTCTTTCTGCCTGTGGTGCAGAGTGCACTGTTGGGATGGATCGTGTTTGATCTGGAGGAGGCAAGCTTTAGGCTGGTAAAAATGGCTGACATACAGAATATCCTTCAAATATACAGGTATATTAGAGGGAATTTTTTTTTTTTTTGTCTGGGCAATTATTTTGTTGCTATGCTGGAATTTCTTTTACTGCTTATTGACAAGCATCTATTCAAATTTGAATACTGTTTTATGGCTTCTCCCCCACCAAGGGCTTCTGTGGCATTGGCCCTCATCCTTGGCTTCCTTCTTGCTGAGCTGAGCTATCTGCTGAGCTACATCTCACTCATTTTTCTGTGTAAATCAGAGTTTTCTCTTTTCTGTGGCAAGATTTCAGGAAAGTCAACTGAACATGCCAGTACAAGTTCCCCAGATGTCACATCACATGCATGGTATCTAGAACAGGAGGAAAGAAATGATCTGTGCATTGTAGTTGGAGGCAGCAGAAAGGAAAGCCTTCAGCAGCTGCCAACATTTATTTAGTACACATGCTGAAACCAGGCAATCATTCTGCAGCTGTAGTTCTGAGGTGGCCAGGAGATCATCTGTAAAGTGCCAGGAACACAATAACTCTCTTTAAAAAACAAAACCAAAAACCAAACAACTTGTAAGCAACTTCTGAAACAGTACCTTGGAGCAGAACACAGATTCAGTAGAACAGTCAAGAGCACTCAAGTGCATGGCTGGGGGAAGGACACAGGACTCAATGGAAAAGAGACAGTACACACCAGCTTAAGATTTGTCATAAATCTGTGTTTTATTTCTGTAAATCTTTAAAATGTATGATAGTGTTATAAGTTAGCTGTGTAAATCACAAGACTGGATAAACCAACAACCATAGAAGATATCTACAATACCCATAGCTCCACACTTGAGACTGAGGTTTCAAAATGAAAATTTAGTGAAAGTAAATAGTTTGTGATTTGTGTGTAATAAAAATGGGTATGTTTACATATACAATAGTTGGAGGAGAGAAGGTTTTTTTCACAGCCTGTTAACTGTATTGGGAGCACAGAACACATTGAGCCTGTGCTGCTCTATTCCAACCTATACAGTCTAAGAAGGCTGTACAAATGGTCTGAACTTGCCTCCCTTGAAGGGCTTTTGTTTTGCAGATCTATCAGTAAAGCTGAGTATTACACTTATGAAGATGTAAAGGTACTACTTTTATTTTTTTTTCTTATGTGCATGTATTTATTACAAGGGTGGTCGTGAGGGTTAAGCGGTGTGACATAGCTTTGTTGTGCTGGAACTCCCTGAGTCATCCTTCAGATTTTCAAGTCCTCACTGTTTTTCCATGTAAGTTTAAAACTATTGCAAATCTTTGAAGCTTTTAGTCTTTTCTCTCAGCACATGTTTATACCAGTGGAGTACCACTAAGTATTACTTCTTTACATTCATGGTCCTAATTGACACTGACTCTGAAGGTAAAACAGATGGAATTTGTTTGCTTACTAATTATGCAAAAATGATAGTTTATTAAGCTGCTGCATTTTAATGGACAAATGAATATTGGCTATGTGGGTGGGGTGGGTGCTACACAGTGTGTAGCTGTGTAGAGGGACTGACTACAATTGCTTCAATTCACTGTGCTTTCAAGTACACCTGTTCTCCGTTGTGGTTTTCAGCTGGAAAATCTGCCATCTGGAATCAGATCAGGTTTAGGACCAAGAAAAAAAAAAAAAAAGAATGGTTATAAATTTAGGTCAAAACAGGTTTTTTTCTCAGCTGAAAGAATGCAATTTTTCAGGGAACCTGGTAACAGAAACAACTATTTGTAGAGAAATGTAAGGATAATTAGAAAGTAGAGAGCTTCAAATCATATGCTAATTGCTGATGAAAGCCGAAATGAGGGAAATATGTGAGGTATATTTGCACTGCTTTAAATTCTGCAGATTGCATTTAATCAGAACCTGATTCAGCTTGAAATGGCTATTTGTTGAAATTCCACTTTTCATGTTCTGAGAGACAGAATATAAATCTCTCGTGATTCTTGACTGATTTAAAAGGAATGAACTGGAAAATATAGGAAGCAGCAGATGACGGGTGTGTTATTTGACCGGTGCCTAACTTCATTTACATTATTGACAGACAGAAGATATTTTTTTTATAGCTGGACAAAGTTTGATGGAAGCTTCTTTAAGTTATTTTGATTTTGAAAGACACTGCACCAACCCAGTTTCATAATACTAGCCCAGAAACACAAGAAACTATATTTCTGGGTATCTGGTAGTATAGAAAAAGGAAATAATTAAGGTGGGATAATTAATCTTTTAAATTATTTTGAGTTATCTTGTAAGCATGAAGAGTTTGTGGCTATGTAGGTGACTTACTAAAAAGAACTAATATGTGAAGAAAAAGAGGAATACTTTTATTATCAAATCAGTATTTTAGCAGTTAATTTCATAGTGTGGGACAATAAAAAACAAAAAGATGAGCTAAAGTACACCTTTATATACACTTGTGACAGTGTATTGACCTTAACGGGATTGCAGAGCTGTAACAACTGCTGAAATGTGTCTGTTAGGAGGGAGCCTGAATGACAGCTTCCTCCACTGCTAAAAGCAAAGGCAGATCCCCTTGTCCTGCAGACACCAAAGAAGGCATTGCAGCTACCTGTGTCTTTATCACCAGGATGGAGGTTATTGTGACCAAAGGATCCCAGCAGTGAGGAAGAATTGTTTATCCATTTGTTGTTCAAGTCTTCCAAAATGCTTTAGGAAGGCATTTAGAGCTCAGATGAAAAGCTTTGCTTTGAAATGAAATAAGGATGGGGAAGAGTGGTAATGCTGAGCTACTCTGGTAGCTTTCAAAATAGTCAACGATGTCTTCCCTAACACTCCAGTCACTACTTTGTAGTGATTACTGTTTCCTCTTTCTATTTTTATTCCAGAGAGTGTTGTTAAGTGTTGATTTTAGTGGTTTGAAAACTTTTTTTTTTTTTTGGTCCCTTTCAAAAGCAAAGTGTTTGACTGCCAATACTGCGTGATGCATAAATGATGAGCACTGATGACAGCTGCTCACTCACATTTGTCATCATTATGTAAACCACTGTCTGTCAGAAATGGGCACCGTCCGAATAAAAAGCAGAAGAGCTTTGCTGAATATCAACCAGATAGACTGGGCTGAGCTATGGTGGGGCTGGAAAGATTGTCTGGTTGAAGACTGAACTTCTTCCTATTGAGCTTGTTGCAGTGATTGGCTTTCAGATGAAATTGTGTGCCTTGGCTGGGAGACATGCATGCCTGGTATCTGGTACTGTGCTCCCAAATAAACATGTAGTAGTGAAAAACTAAGCTAATGATGTAAATTGTTTCAAACATTGCTATTGACTGTGGTGGCTTTTATATCATGTTCACTGTGAACAGCAGTGCTAGGTTTGGGAGAAAAGTTCGACTACCTGATTATTGCTTTCTCTGAAGATAGAACATTTTTGTCCACTTAGTGATAATGTTGGAGAAAATACCTGTAAAATATATTTTTAAAAATACACTAATGATAGGTATAAATTGCTGTATAACCTCTTTTCTATTCACGTGTTTTTGGCAAGTTTATCCCCTTATTTTTATGTTATAGCTAAGTTAGCACTAGTCTAAACCCAGCAGGATAATATTCCACATTAATCAGTATACAGTAATACTGTAGAGAGTCCCAGCTGAGATAGTTGCTACAGCAAAGGGATTTGTTTTGTTCATGTGCTTTATGCTGCTGTAATGTTCAAAATTTTCAGTCAGAATTATTGATAGACTGTGATTAAAAAAAAAATAATTATTGAAACTTCAATTTTTTACATTGTTTGGCTTTTGTTTATTTGTTTGTTTTTGTTTGGGTTTATTATTTTTTCCTTATGTCCTGTAAATCAGAATCATTGCAGAATGATGATGCTGATCTCAGTGGTGCTGCAGCATGGTGCTTGAACAGGGAAGCAGACAAGTGAGGGCTAAATTCTGTGTTCTCTAGAGGTTTACCTCTCCATGTTGGCAGTGATGCGATATGATACATCCTGCTCTTGATCACAGGCCATTTAAAATATGATTAGTGCATTTAGTAAAAACTTAAATAGAAAATAACCATCCATATAAAAAATATTTGTTGTGTATAATTTTTCCCCCGGAGTAATAAATTATCCAGTAAGAGGTTTCCTGCAGTTTTGTGATATTTATTAGATACTGTGCCACATTGTACTTTAGGAAAAAAATAATTCTGTTCAATTTTATAAAGTGATAGAAGAACCTTTATTTGAATAGCTGGGCCAGATGTCCCAGATGATGGGTGCAGGAAACAATACTTTTAATTTGTAATGTGTTTTTAGCCTTAGTTCATCAAGCACATAATATATCATAATGAAAAAATATTTTAATTGCAGTTTATGTTTGGTCTCAGTTACCTGAGGTGGGATATTTTGTGTTAAGGAGTTTGGAAATGCCAGAACAGCAGTGTGAGGTCCATAGAGGCGGCTTCCTGGAGCAGAAAAGAGCAAATGTTTCATTATGGTGCACACAGTCAGGTAGTTCCCTGTACTGACACTTAGGACTTCAGTCTGTATGCTGTGGTCAGTACTGTGCCACACACCAGAAAACAGGTGCATGTTTTTCTCCAAGCCTGGACTCCTCCTTAAGCCTTCTCCCTGATTTTAACAGTGATACAAAGACTTCCCTGTTCACTCCTGCATTATTTATGTTTTGCTGTCAAGCATTTCTTCTGGTTCTTCTTAATCCATCTAGAAAAATCTACTTTTTTCCATTTTTTTACTTGCTAGGAGGATGGCTAGAAGTCAGCTGTGTTTTCACTGCACTTACTGCAAACGTAGTCCTTTCCAAGCTCCATAGATCATCTTCAGGCACACACATTTTTGTCTGTTATTGACTTGAGTCTGATGCTGACTGATCTATTGGGTGTGATGCATTTTTAAGTTAGTTGATAGCTATTGTGTCTATACTGTAATGCCTGTGCTTTGCAGTCTCTAGCTGTTCTAGCTTGGGGCTTAGGTTCATGCTCAGCCTCAAATTCTGTGTTGTCTTTGCTTATTCTGTTTGTTTCAAGGGATGTAGTCCTCTTGATATAAGAAAAGAACCAAACTCCTAATGGGATTCCTTGGTTGACGCTGTGGTTGCTTTACGGAGATCCTTCAACCAAAACTGTTGCACAATGAATCGGACTTTGTAAGATCTCCACAGAGCATCCAGAGTATTTCTCACCTACAAAGCCTTTTTCACTTGTTGTTTGCAAGGGGTTTGGGATAAAAATGTGGAAGAAACAGCCAAAACTGATGTGTGAACCTTTGTGATCTCCTCATGTAGTTAGACATCCTTGTGTGCCAAATATGCAAGTACCTTTACCCCAAGTGATTTTGTCACATTTATAGCTAGGAAAAAAAAATATATTTCCGGTAATTTTCCAGTATTTAATATGGGCCAATAGTGTTTATTCTGTTCCAGCACTTAGAGTGGAGCAGCTTCTCTGGTCTTGAGTTTGTTCTTTTTTTTTCCTTCCTAATTTTCACTGGTGAGCTGATTCATAGGATTTGTTAAATCTTTCTGTAACATGGCTCATTTTGTCTGATTCTACGAAATTTTTAATCATGCATTTGCTGCTGAGGTAAAATAAGCAAGGGGAAAAATGTAAAACTACTTTGCGGAAATGAACCTTATTACAGCTTTGAGGAAATGACACTAATTAAAGCTGAGGCAGACATTTTATTCAAATCCCTTCTCTTCAGATGTGCATAGCATATTGAACATAATGTGATAGTTCTAATATTTTTAACTCGTTAATGGATAGTTTGGGAAGACGACATACTTAATTCTGAGAGAGAAAATAGAGTATTTCTGCTTCATATAATGAGACTTCTGTGAACTTTTGCACAAATTAGCAGGGAAACTGGCTTTAAACTTTTTGTTTTGTGCCAAACTCCATGTATATTATTTCCATGGATGTTACTATATGGTGGAATTCTGTCTTTTCCTCTTGAAATTGGAAAATTGAAGTTTAGCTTCTGATATTAATATATATGATGTTCTGTAATGATTAATTACTTTTTGCAAGGGAACGGGAAAAAACAAGACAAAAAAAAAGTGTACAATTAAGTAGTTTCAGGTAGCTGTAACTATACCATCTGCAAACCTTCCAGATTTACGAATTTGGAGGGGAAAAAAAAAAGAATGTGAGTAGACATTAGTGTCTCTTTGCCTCCTATCTTAGTCCTCACATGTACTACTGAGCTGAAAGAGTCATAAGATCAGACATTTTTGTTTAGTTTGCCAGCATAGGAATTCTTGGAATGAAGAGTTGCTGTCTTTCTTTTCTTTGCAGTTCAGTTCTAGTAAGTCATTTACATGTCAGTTCTCTTTCACAAGCTTTTCCATCCCTCTCTTAAAACCACCAATATACATTTTTCAATTACGAAAAAAAAAATAGAATAGACTGACAAAATATAGGATAGAATATTTGGAGATTGACTCAGACATGTTCCATAATTGGCTTTTCCCCTTGTTCCGGTCAACAATGCCTCGGGTTTTGGGGTTTTTTTTCAGTCTTATTGCAGCCTTTTTTAATGCCGCCTTTTCATTTACCAGCAAAGATGAGAGTTTCTCTGAACACAGAGAATCACATCATTTTTTCTGAACACAGTGAGAATCAAATAAACCCATAGCTATAATCTGCAATTACATTGCCTCTTATTTTTCATTACAAATCCCTTTTTTCAGTGGCTTTTATTCATGTTAAAATCACTCCATCCTAGCATGTACTAAACTAATACACAGTGCATGTAAGGAAATTTATTAAGCAGATTCCTTTTCCTAGCAAAGGGGAACTGTATTTTAGAAGTTTTATGCTTAAATGAGGAAAAGTAATGAATATAATTTTCAGTGTCCTTTGTTGGTGTAGGGTAAGGGTTCCCAACTATGGAAAGCATACAATTAATGATATGAAACTTCAAAATGACTTGTAAAAGCTTCCTGAACAGATCAGGATATCTCAAGTTTGAAAATCTTTGATACAATCCATATAGGCTGAACTAAAATCCTTTTGAGTGAAGAGGAGGGTGGCTTTCTGCCTTCTCTCCCGAATTCATGCTGGAAGTTTAACAGTGAGCTTTTGATTATGACAATTCGTGGTATATTGTCAAGTAGTGTAAGTAAAATAGGGGAACAATTTTTTTTCCTGTGGCAAACATTTAATTTTTTCAATATATTTTTGTGAGCAACAGGAAAACCAGCAAAACAGCTACCACAAAATAATACACAACTGAAGATATCAACTGAAGATATCAACCTTAATCCCATCCCCTCTTGCAAGAATATTTTCACAGATGCTTTCAAGGAATGCTTCCCCAGTACAGGTGCTGGGGTGGAGAGGAAAACTGACCACATACCTGACTGGCAACTGTTAAGAAGCTCAAATTAGTGAAAGGATGAGCTTCTTGTCATCATCTTGATCTGTAAAATGAAATTTATTGGAGCTCAACAGGTTGTTCTAAAAAAGCCTGTGCATAGAAGCAGATGTCTTATTTTCAATTTTCAGTGTGGGAGATGCACTGAGATTTCTAAGATTGTTCAGAGGTAACTATTAATAGCACCACACACGGAGAAGGTCTGTAATGCTTCAAAGGGATGCACAAAGCCTAGGGGGATGCTCAGACTTACTGCTGTATGTGATTGCAGAAGAAAGTCACGAGGCTTGCACACTTCAAAAGTCAGAGCATGCAAAAGTTTGAGTAGCTCACATAAATTCACCTCCCCAGTTCAGCTTGTTCATTACAGTTCATGTAATTGCTCAATCAGTTTAATTTCTTCAGGGTATTTCCTTTAGCATTTAACAGATTTGATGATGTATGAGTGAAGTTCTGAAGTAATGTTTATCGGTATGGTGCTTTTTAGCCAAATAGAAATGCAAGCTTTTTGTTCTATTGCTGTTGCTTCTTTGCCTTTCCAAACCATGACTTTTTTTGACCATGACCTTGTCTATTAAAGATTTCTCTTGTCTGACATGTAAGCTTCAGTTCTCAAATACCTATATAGCATGGAATTTGCCATGGTTTTGTTCTATCGGTAGCATATTTACATGCTGCCATAGCCAAAAGAAAAATGTCAGTACCCTGTCAGCCAATATTTAAATATAATTTATTAAAAGAATTTTATTTCCATAGAGAAAATAAACTTATTCTAAAACACAGGCCTAAGTTGTGTGGATGGAGTTGTAGCTCCACATATCATGGTACTCCAGTCCAACAAAATGACTCAGTCAGGATGCAGGCACATATGTGTTTAAACTGTCATAGTTTAAGCCTTCTCTGGAGCGTATGAGGTGAGATGAAAAGATACTAATCAGAACTATTACAGTTTCAGTTCATGAGTTTCAGTTTGTGTTGTAGAATCTGAGGTACACATAGGGGTTAGAGCAGCTGTGTCCTGCAATGGCTGATGTAATATGCCCTTTGTCTAAAGCTACAGCAAGGCTGTGATTAAGCCTTTGTATTATTATTGTTGTTGTTGTTGTTATATAATAATAATAACCTGGCTTGTGTTTTCAGTGAGAACACCAACTCTTATCCAATACACAGACCAGCCTTTGCCTGTTGTTTCAATGGTGTCAATCCCCAGGTAGAAATGTTCTGGATTTGAAAACTGAGGTCTCTTTTCTTGAACAAAATAAAATGAAACCATTACTAAATGTCACCTCAATGAGAGAGAAATGTACCACTCTGCCTTTATTCATATAGAGTCAGGTAGGTTAAATATAATGTTTTCAAATAGGTGCTTTTGGACATTTACATTTCAAGCAAAATACTTTAGGTAAAGTGCAAGGAAAAAATCTGGTTAAAAATACTGTAAAGGATTTTTGTGATAAGGTGAAACAGTCTAAACAAATTTATAGTGACTGAATATATTTTAGGCATAAGTGGCGGGTGAAATTTGATAGATTTGACATGTGCTAATTGCCTCCAGCACTAGCTATTGCTGGCTAATCAGTTAGTAAAGACATACAGTAATGTCAAATCTGCAAATACAAGCTATATTAAAATGCTTCAATTTATGTTCATGAACAATTCTTCTGCACACTGAACCATTTTACTTCCAATGCCTCTGTCACTGAATTACCAGGTTTTGATGAGACTCCTGGACTTTCAGGCTCTTTTTTTTTTTTCTTTTTTTTTTTTTTCTTTGTGTTATTTTCTGTCCCAAAGTTCAGAAATACTAAAGCTAGTGGTGAATGGGAATATTAATGATGAATGAGAGATAATGTATTTTGAAAATGATGGAGTTTATGAAAAATTGAGAGGAAAAAGGAAATTTAATTAAAGCAAAAGCACTAAGAGTCAGGCATGTTCTTTATTTCTAGGTCTGGCAGAAGCTTTCGGAAATCATTTAACCTTTTTGCACATCTTTGTTTCCATGTCTGTAAAATGGCATGATAAAGGTGTACAGGAAAGCTAAGCTAATTCAAGGCTGAAAATTGTCTAGAGGAATGTCACATGGAAACAACTGCAACTTATTTCAATATGAGAATTTACCTTCCTTAAATTAACTTGATTATCATGCTAGTTAATTTTTAATCGTGGGCATAAAATGTCGCGTTTAGTAGCTCATGTGTATCAGAGTAATAACATATTAAAAAATGGTGGAAGATCTAGAAAGTAATCTCATTTTCATGTCATATATCAGAGGCCACTTTGATAGTTTCTGTTTAGTTTATTACAACCCTGAATCGTTTTGAATTTCTACCGGAAATATGCAACAATAGTATTTCTCAAGCATTACCTAAAGAAAAGAAATGAGCATAAATTTTCAAATAAAGCAAAATCTGAAAATTCTGATTACTTGAACTCAGAAAAGCTTATTTGGAAACCCCTGAGTTCAACTTGCTTGCACAGGTTTTTGATGGAGTGTCCATCCCTATTTGATTTTGGAAATGATTTTAGAGTTCTTCAGAGGTGCTGTTGTTTGGAGGAGCAGAGAAATGTAGTTCTCTGGAGGTAGTTTGGTTGAGGTGATAGAAACAAAGTGTTTGGCTTTGAAATTTGAATCTTAGTTTCACATTAGAGTGTGGGGTGGAAAGTAAATATTCTTCAATAGAATTGTCTTCAATTAAGTAATTTTTCTATTGAAAACCAACTTTATGTTTTAAAATATCCATCCCATTAAGACTGAGGACACTACTGGTTTTTATTTACTCTGGATTATAATATTTATTGTCCCATGGTGAAATATTTAAGAGCCAGCCTGTGCAAATGAAACAAACAGCTAAAAATAAGTGAATAATGAATTAATGAGATGCATGTTACTAACTAAAGTGTCTCTAAGGGTTCATTGCCTTAGTGAAAAGAATATGAAATGCTGTGTATATATTCTTGGTGGAAAATCAGCCAGCAGGGACATACTATTTTTGCCATGAGTAACCTCACAGAGAACTTATACAAAGGAGAAAAATCTGAAGTCAAATTGTTTTTTCAACTTGGACAAAATACTGGAAATATCAGGATTAACTTTATTGTAATTAAATCATAAGCATTTACTGAGTTAGACAAGTAATGTATATTTGAAAATTTTATCCTTAACATCTGGTTTATTACTGTTGCTAATTTTTACTATGTAAGAAATACAGAGATTTGAAGCAGGTGGAAGGAGGAAGTTATTTGAGATCCATCAGGAAACTCTTTTAACATTTCTTTTCAAACTTGCAAGAACCTTGGGCTCTTGATTGCAAGGTCATAATAAGAGAGAGGAATGAGCAGTTTCAAAGTGCAGGCCTTCTGATTACAAAATCCCCATGTAGATTTCAAGAAGAGTTAGTAACCAAATTGGTTCCTATGTGTCTAAACTTTTACTGTGTTTCAAAACTGTCAATTCTGAAAGGAAAATATAATGAAGTATATCCAAGGCTCTTCTCTGGTCACTTGTTTTATTAATGTCTTACATGCTTTGCTTGTTGATTCTTACAGTTTTTGCATGCATTTTCAAAAGCTATTTCAACGTACTGGCCAGAAAAAGCAATTGCTTCATAGATTGAAAAACCTGTCTTATCAGAGCTAAGTTGCTCACTGCAACTGAGACAGAATCAAATAAAGATTAACAGTGTAAAAGGATAAGGAGGGTAGTTAATAAATGCACAGTATTTCATTGTTTCTGTTCCTTCCACTCTTAGAACTGTGGATATTTGGATTCACTTATGCCCAGGTTATTTAATTCACAGTGTGCCCAGGTGGCCAAGAAGGCCAATGGCATCCTGGCTTGTATCAGAAATATTGTGTCCAGCAGGAATAGGGCAAGATACTGATAGGACAAGAGGAAATTGGCTTAAATTACACCAGGGGAGGTTTAGATTATGAAAAATTTATTTACTGAGAGTGGTGAAGCACTGGAACAGGCTGCCCAGGGAGGTGATGGAGTCGCCATCCTTGGAGGTGCTTAAAAATATATAGATATTGCACTTCAGGAGGTGGTTTAGTGGTCATGGTAGTGTTGGGCTGATGGTTGGACTTTATGGTCTTAGAGATCTTTTCCAACTTTAATGACTTTTAAGATTCTTTCCAAATGAAACCTATCTGCAGCAAGTAGGCTTTTCCCAGTTGCTTCTCAGCTGCCTGTTCACACTAGTCAATTACTAGATCCTTAGTTATCTGCCAATCATTCCAGCCTCTGCTAAACCCTTCTTTGGGCACTTCCCTTCATCTTTGTTTAACGCTAGTTATTTGCTGTCTTGTCTCTTGTAATGGCATTGTTCATATAGCATATAATATTATAATCATTTTACAGATGATGGTTGCTCCTAAGGTAACCATAGTGCTACTGCACTTCTTGTTACTGAAAAAAATCTATCAAAATCCTTGGTTTTCTTTTAGTGTATTTTTAGTGCCTTTTCATGAAGCAAGAGACTTTCAGCAAGTTTGTTATTTTTTTGCTTATGAGGACAAGAAATTCTTTTAGAAGATATGAACATTAGGATTCTGGGGAAGCTGAATTTACTACTGCAGAGGAAAAAGGGGGTTTGCTTGCTGGGAGCATAATTACTTATGTGGGTAAGATTTAAATATTTCTTCCTGGCAAGCTGCGTGGGTTCCTGACACTATGTTGAGGCTGAATGATTTCTACCTGAAGAGATCCTGGATTTGACAGATCTTCCCCAGACTCCTAGCTTTTCAGATCTGGCTTTCCTTCTTGGGAAACCTTCTGGAAGAGGGTAAAGAGGGAACTGTTGGTATGTGGGTCTTGACCACAGCACAATTTCAGGACAAGTCAAAACATATTCCTGTACCCATGAGCTCAGAGAAACTCCCAGCTCTGAGTTCAGCCACAGCTTTAATGTGCAGAAGCCTTTTAATAAGATGGAGAATTCTGAATGCACAATTAAGCCTATAAAGCAAAATTGATTAACTTTCTTTTCTTAAAAAAGTTTTAATTAAGATTTACTTTTACAAAACTTTTCTCAGAGCTGATTTTTAGCTGAACTGAAGTCTACTGAGAAAGGGGACAAGTAAGTACTTCCTTAGAGTCCCTTAAGCAAATGTTAATTGTCTACACTTGATAAGGACAATAAGTGCTAGAGGGGAAGATGCTGCCTACAACCCTTGTGGTAACAAACCTAAGACTGACTAGAACACAAGGAAGGCAACCCTTGGCTAAAGTTAGACTCAAAGTGAGATGTTGCCTGTGAAAATCTGAGCTTAAAGCAAAAACACATGATGTTAGGGGATTTCTGCTAGCTAGAAAATCTTTCTAATAAGAAAACAAGGACTGGCAGGATAGTGCTACTTTTAGCAGGAATTCTGCTCCAAGGCTTGGACTTGAGCTATATGGTGGAAGCTGTGACTTTGACTCTTTTCTCTAGGCTTTATTTTATTAAGCTGTAAATGTTATGTGTGAAGAATCATTTTAATGTTTCTGAGACTGTCTGCCATGCCAAATATTTAGTTCACCCTCAGATAAGCCTATAGACTGTGTAAATTCCATGACACAGATTTATCGTATCTAAATATCCAAACATAGATATTGAATTGAGAAGACCTGTTAAAAATTTATGAATGCAGTCTTTATAATTTGCATTTTAGCTGCTTTTATTCCTAAGAAAACACTTTAAAGACAAATTCCTAGGAATTATTTCATTTAAGATTTATTGGCATCCATGTCAGGCTCATCCAGTCTCAGGGCTTTTGAAAAATAATTGGCATTTCAGAGTGGAATGCTAGTGCAAAATCAACTACCAGTCAGCCTGAAAACATGTAGGAACTGATGCAGTAGAATTACATAAAAAAAAATTGGGAAAATAGTTCATTGATAGTTTTACTTAATATTTCTATGGGTTCAACTATTCATTGACTATTGAAAAATCACTAAGAAAATACACAGGTTCTGAATAATCTTAATTCAGTGACAATGTTTCTACTTCCTTGGCAAACCTCTGCATGAATTAGCAAATAATTTCCTCTACTTGTTCCAGTCTAAAATACACACTGTGGAAAAGGACAGGACCATGAACATTTCAGTGTTAATAAGTATTTTATGTCTCTTTTGGAAACAGCCATGTAGTGTATTGAGCAAGAAATTAAACTGGTTCTCTGAGCTCCCATGTGTGCTTCCCCTCTTCATTGTGGCATAAGAAAAGAATAACTGACCTTTTGTCATTTATTTGCAGACTAATAAATGGTTGTGGAAACCATTCCATGCTTTCCTATTGATTTTTGAGCATTTCACCCTGAATTGTAATGCACAATGTCTGCATATGTTCCTGTCTGCACTGGTCACACTAAATGAAGAAAGATAAAAGTTTCAGTAAATTAATTCTTGAAACTAGTGCTTTATTAAAATGCCTATTGATTTTTATTTTTTTTTCTTTAAAGTTGCATGAAGCAGAGAAGCTTCTAGATGAAAACTGGTTACCTCATAGGCTTTGAAGAAGTTCAGGGACAGCACTGAAGTTTCTGGCATGGTTTCAATGGCAAGTAAGAACTCACTTTTAGAAAAAGAACCAAAAAGTGAAAGAAATAAAGTTATAACCTTAGAGTAAAAGTTGTACATTAACGTCTCTTAGCAACCCAGTCCATAAAAGTAAGGATGGTAATGTTAATATGAGCATCCAAAGTGCCTATCACTCACATGTCATGGCTGTATAGAGTAGTCCCAAGGGTGAATTAAAAGGCAAAATAATTCCTGGCTTTATTACTTAGTGGCAGGAAAGTTGTGGAATGATCCTCTTTGTAGCTTTTGTCTGGTCCTGTTTGAAACACAGCAAGCCCCAGAAGGTCCATCTACTAGAAAATGAAAGGAAATGCTAATGCATCTGGTTTCTTTATCATCCATATGGTCCTCAGTTCCTTCTAGTAAATATGTTGCCTGCTGGTTGCTGGGATTTCTCTTGCATTTTCCTTTGAGGACACAGAGAAGAACCTATGCAGCTGATGAAGTTAAACTACCCTGGACCTAGACTGTGCTTTGCCCTTTTTAGTGTTTTGGTGGGTGTGAGTTTCTGTGAGGTTTTTCCCCTGGAGCCACTTCAGTTTGTTCCCTCATGCCTGCTTCTTTTTGTACATGATTTTCCACATTTCCTGTCTTATCTCTGTAGAACTGAGTACGTCAAACAGTTTACAGGTTCCAGGACCACTATCTCGTGTCCATCTGGGCTGCAAAGGCAGAAGAAATTCTTTACATTGGGCTGAGATGCTGTATCTCTTAAGAATTTGCATCTCTCTCCACTATCTGTGAAGGGAACCTAGATTTAGATGTCTACGGTACAGGCATCTGTATTTTATTATTAATGCCTGCTTATTGCTGAGTTTGCTGGTTGTCTTCTTTTTGGATTCCACAGAAGAGAGTGATCCAGAGAAAGCAAGAAATCAGCCATAAGAATAAAGGAGTGATACTTTTAATTTGTGATACTACATTCACTGATTCTTTGTTTCAATGATTGGTGAGTTCTAAGAATGAAGAGGAAAGAACTAGTTGGCAGGATGTTTTGGTCATAGAGCAACATGCAAAGTCTTGCTTTAGCTGTCTGCAGAGAATGCTGACTTTTGTGTAGCTGGGAGGAAGACAAGTGACTTCAAAGAAAAAAAATCAATAGACAGTAAATGTATATATAACTTGTATATAATGCATATATTTCTATTTTAAACACAAGTTATAATGTATATATAACTACATATGTAGTTTTAGTATATACATTTTAGGTGGAGAATCAGCTACTGTGTAACTCTTATTTTTACATGATCCATGCAATCCATTTCCATTCTGCATGAGCAATAAATATGTACCTTTTAAGCATCCAGCCACAGGGCTTAACAGATTAATTGCTGTAATGTAAAATGACTCCACTGTCCCTAAAGATCACGGTCTGTCAAAATTGTAACTAATTAAGGCATGTTGACTATCCAAGCTGATGCAAGTAAAAATAACTATACACAAAGCTATATTTTTATAATGAATTACTTGAATAACATTTTCACTAAACTTATTCAGAAGTTCCTTTCACACTTTCATCAAATAGTTATATTAATCACCTAAAATTCTGAAGTAATCAAGCTAGTGCAGATTTCATGGATTCAAATTATCTTAGAAACTCTCTGGGGCAGGGACTTGTCACTTCAGTGTTTGTGACATTCTGCTCTCACAGCAACTCAAGGTTTTGGTGCTACCACAATTAACAGCAGAAGATAGGAATCTGGTAATTTCATATATAAAAGATGTGCATTACATAATTTATAGAGGGTTCTGCTTTGTTCCTTCTGACTATCACAAGTGTTACCAGTGCTTCCTTAAAAACTGATAATTTCTTCTTTTACTTCCACCTGTACTTCACTAACATGACATTAAATTGCATCTTCCTGTGTAATATAATATTCCCATATTTCCTTGTTTGTAAAGAAATGTCACTTTCATACAGGCTTGGTTTAATTCCTTATATTAAGTATTTAATCTTTATAATGGAAATAAAATGCCATTTTAAATGCAAGGAGAGTATATATTAAATAAACAAAATTAATTACTACCTATAAAACTATTAGCTAATAATCTAGAATACATGTCTTTGGATTTGAATGAGTTCTGGTAGTTGCAAAGAGAAAGAACTTGATATTTTGGTAGTTGACTTGTAGATTCTGAAGTTTTCTGTAATAATTAGTGGCAATTCATATCTGCATCCAGAGGAACTAATAACTGCAGTATTTATAAGTATTTACAAGTCCTTATTGTCTGATTAAGAAGCAGCCAAATAACAAAATGAACAGATGTCTCTCCCAAGCTTCTTAAAAAAAGCTCAAGAAGAGGGGGAAATGTTATTAAGCATAACTAGTGCTGCACAAACTACCTCTCTCTTCAGCATAGATTCACTTTTGCATGTTGAGGTGATATGGTTCTTGTTATGAATAAAGCAAACCTGTTCCTTTTTGCATTATGACCATGGTGCATTTCTAGAGCTAACCCTTGGCATAATCTCTGTGGCATATGCATATTTTAGAGAGCTTAATACATCACTGTTATCTTCAAACTTTAAGGTAACCTTTCCAGATTATTTGGAGAGGGGAGGCAAAAATGATGCCAGACGGAGTGTTGTGGGGCTGCAGAGCATTAGGAACCCTGCAGAAATTAATTGCTGCTGGCTTTAGCAGCTCACATATTTTTAAGGGGTTCAGGGAAGATTTTCTCACCTCTTCAGATCAGCCTCTGCAGTCCAGAGGGCAAGGTGACTTGGGCACTGAGTCTTCTGACACTGTCATTCTCTCCAGCTGGATGACTTTTCTTAGTTGCTGATGCAGGCCTGTGATTAAAAGGCATTAGCTCAGAACGTATAGTTCGTTCTAGAGGTTTGTCTAATGTAATTTGTATAATGCATAATCATCCCTGTCTCGCTTATCTAATATGAGTGGAAAATAACTCAGGTTATGAAATTTGCAGGAGAGGCTTGCGGTCACAACATTTTGAAAATAAAAATGCTTGATGATAGTTTCTGCTTTTATTTTCCTCTATGCAAATTGGCTGGTGATAAATGAATGCAGCATTTTTTCTTTAGGCAAACTGAGAACATATAAGACGTGAAGTCTTCTACCCTGCGTAACTGTAGCACATCAGTAAACTTGACTGAATGTTTATATCTTTGGTTTCTTTTCTGTGGTTTAGCATGGAAAATGGCAGTAATTGTTACTGCTGAAATAAATCTGTCACTACCTAATCATATTCTGTCAAATATACTGTTAAAGTAATGTTAGAATTACTTTGGATGTTAGTGTCTATGTAGTAATTCCCACCTCTACCTTTCAATACATTCACATCTAAGGAGCTCAGTCTCTGAACTGTCTCTCTGAATAATGCTGTGACAGTGTCTTCCTCTGTTTGCTGGGTTTCTTCTGCCTTTAGATTTTCTGGTACATCTCATATCCTTGGCTGAACAAGGGAATCAGGAAACTCTCCAGTTCCCACATGACTAAGCTATGCTATTGTGGCATATGATTATGCACTCTGAGTGTCATTGTGGTTGTAGCTTCTTGTGTGTGTCTACCTGTCTCATTTCATGGAGCAGCACAGTTGCTCCTTCCCTTTGACCCAGACACAAGTTTTACACATGCATCTTCTGTCAACAGATTTGCTGTTATCAGTTGACCAAGGACACCTCTGATGGCAATTTTGATGCTGTCAAGGAAACAATAACAATAGTTTGCTTGTATCTCTGGCACAATGTAGGCAGATCAACAGGAATATCAAATGCACCCTGTTTAAAAATACTGTTGTATAAAGTATTGAAAACTGGAAATTTCTGTTCATCTAGATTATTTGACTAGGTTAAAATCTGGTTTATGTTGTCATTTGATGAGTCTGTATATTTTCTCTACTCGTTTCCCTTGACAGTAACAAGAAAATCAGTGAAAACAAAGCTGTTTAATGCATTTGTCATCGATACCATTCACTGCTACTGACAAATTTGTTTCATACAGACTGAATTTAACTGAGCATGTTGAGTGACTTCACCTTCTTGCATATGGTTCTGTTTCACCATAATAGTGTACTTACTATCATAGTGTACCATCTCAACAGTTTTATATGATAGATGGTCTTGCTTCATAATGTTTGGGTTTTTTTGTTTGTTGGTTGTTTTTTTTTTTAATTTACCTTGCCAGGCCTAAGTTAAATCTCACTGATATTCAAAGGTCACCTGGAAAACTTGTAAAAAGCACTGTTTCAACATTTTAGGAACTCTAGGAATAGTGTCATTAAGGGCTTTGCTAACACGTGGAATACAGGAAGATAAAGGAGAGGATGTAATAACTGTTAAAAGTCCAACAAGAATGGGAACTCATAGGATCCTTATCAGGAGCACTGCTTTTGCCTTGGGAGGAATTCTGATTTCTTAATTGTTAATACTACTGGAAATTTGAAAAACACAATATCCACTCATCTGTCAGACCACTGAATGAGGCAATGATTGTCTCATAGTCAGCTTGCTCCTCTGAGTTGGATAAAGCTCATGCTGCAGATACTGTTGCTAAATCTTCTGACTATCCACTCTTTTCCAGAAGCAATTCTTAAAGGGAAAGAGGGAAAGTCAAATGCTAACACCAGTCATTTATGTTGTCTATTTTTCACTTCCATATCTAGTACATAATTATTCCTTTAAACTTTCCATGGAAAGCAAGAGATTGTGGGAAGCAAAGAAATAAAGAGACTAAGAAGAAAAAGATTATTTTTTGTGACTACAGTCTATGTATATGTTACCTGTACATCTGACTGGTTTGAAATAATATAATGGGTATACAGAAGCAAAATAATCACATGCAAAAAATAGGCAATGTTGAAACAAAAAGTTATATGAGATAACAACTACAGGAAGAGACAAGAAAAGCCATTAATCAGTTTTTGAATTAGCAATGTGGTTTTCAAATAAAAATACTGATATTTTCAGTAGAATCTAAACATTTTATCTGCCCATATGTGTGTTAATAAGTTAGAAACAAAGTATTTTTTAAAAGCTGACTCCAATTTTTCAACTACTGATAAATGTCCTATATTTAATTTATGGGAGTATTTAAGTGATCTTCAAATGACAAGAGATAAAGGAAGGGAAAGAAGCTATAACTATTTTTCTACCAAGGTCTTGATGATTCCATTGAAGAAATCAGGCAGTGACACATGGAAAGAGCACCCTATATACAAATAAATCATTTTTGACATATCCCTTGGGCAGTTGGCTTTCTTACGCTATGCAGTGCACTGGGATGTACTATGATTATTTCCCAGGTGATTATATGTGTGCATATGCTGTCACTTTCCATTGCTGGAATAGCTGTTTGTACTGGATTGTTTCTGTGTTTAAATATTCCCTCTTTATTCATCAATGAAAAGTTGCTGTGGTGGAAATTAAGGCCTTCCTGAATTTGATTAGCAAGGAAAAATAGAATCTTTTTTCTGTCCCATCTTCAGTTTTACAGCTATGTGGGGGTCAGCAGCCTCTAAGATGTTAACTTAGATGCTGGAAATGGTATGAAGTAAAATGCAAAAGATGCACCTTTAGCTCTCCATTTCCAATTTGAAGGCATCCAATTTGAAGGTGTTGAGTGTGGCAGCTAGCACTGAAACCCAAAGGAGCTGTGCAAGTGTTCATTACCTCCCCACATTTAGACCTAAGGAAAACGCTTTGTGTGAATCAGTGGGAAAGATAACTGTCTTTTGTAAATCCCCGTGTTAAGCTCTCTCTAGTTTTCAGAGGTATTTTGTTTGTGGCTTTCTGTCCTTCCATTTATTCTGCTTAGAGCCTGGCAAGATGGTGATGCTTTCACTGTATTATATCAGGATTAAGACTCCTGATCGCAATTACGTTGGGTTTTCCTGCAGAAAAGTAGAGTCTGGTTACATTTGTTCATAAATCCTCTTCTATCATATTCTTTTTGGCAATTATTATTTCTCACTGGCTGTAGATGCTTGTTTTAGGGGCAACACAGTGTTTAGCATCCCTGTCAGTAGAGGGAATATAACATGCTCAGTATTTTGCACAAGGAGTACTAATCATTCTGCGATAGATTGATTATTCTAATAAATATACTGAAATATGACTGTTCTGTGTTTTGTTGTTCTGAGTGTTTCAGGATGGGTATTGCTGTGCAAAGCCATAGGGATTGTACAGATAGGCTGCAGGCAGAGAGGGGCACGTTCCTAATGCAGAAACAGGAGTTTGCCCTGAGATTGCTTTGTTTTTTCCAACCCTAACAATGAAGGTGTGGAGTGGGAAAAGAGAGGAGATATCATCATCCAAATTCTGTCATTTCATTAACAAAGCCATATGTGTGATACTGGCCTGTGGTAGTCCTGCTTTGTCACCAACCTGTCATTTCTCCTCCTGCATTACTCCCTTTGCTGTTTTGCCATAAAGCTTTGTGCAGCTATGCTGTAAATTGGATTTGGAAACGGATGACTTAAAAAGTGTGTGAGCTGGGAAAATGTAAGTCATAGCAACACTGCTTCTCATGAAACCACAGCCAAAGTCAGAAGATAGTCGTCTGAGGAACCTTGTGTAGTGAGTGGAGAGAAAGAGTGATTCCTTGGTAGTGCTTATTTCTTTACAGTGGCAACTAACTGGAAGTTGACTGATGAAAGTGCCTTTTGAAATGAAACTTTCATAGGAATAAGTCCAAATCGCCCATCTTTGTGGATTTGAATGAGGATTTTGTTTTAATGAAATTTCTGATGCTCATAGAACTTGTTGGGTCATGTATTTTGTGCAAACCAAGTTGCTACCAATGGCATGAGTGCAAACTGGATTTTTTTTTTTTTCTTGCAGTTACTAATTTTTCATTCAGTGGTGCCTGCTCTCTTCGTGCTTTACAAGAGGAAGTAACGTGACTTAAAGCTATTTTGTGTTGCTCCTTTAGCAGCTTTCCAAGCTGGAACTTTTGAGATTTTCCTCTTCCCCTGGTACTTGTAATGGCTTTATCTGTTGACAATTATAGTCACTGTTCTTTGGCTGCAGCTGCTTCAGAGCCTGCTGACTGAGCTGGTTCTTTGGGCAAAGGAAGAGAAAGAAGCCACAGCCTGAGGGGTTGCCTTCACAACACACCTAGAGCTTGGCTGGTGTGATACTTCAATAAAGTTTACTTCAGAGGATCTCTGACCGTTACTAGCTGCACAGGCAGTGTTAGTTATCATGCTGTCAGACATGCATGCTGGATCTCACCCATTCTGACCTCAGAAGGTTATTTCAGCCTTCTATTATTAAGGTGTTTAAAAATAAAATGTGGCTTTGAGCTGCTGTCCAAGGTGAGGGGATGGTGAATACACCTCTCCCTCTGGAAGCACAGCATAAAGCCCATGGATTCAGCTCTTACTATATTCCCAGAAGGAAGTAAAGAAAACTGGGCAGTTTCCTCTCTTTTTTATATTCCCCATAATCAATTATCAGACTTTCTGATGTCATAATAGCAGATGCTAGGAAGGAAGGCTGCTTTTTATGTGTTGCAGAAGGTGCATAAGATCTCCCCTGTAGTTGAAATTATGGGTCCATCTTAAGAAATGTTCTTTGGTAACTTCAAAGCAGCCAGCAACATTTCTTCTGTCTTTGCTTTCTCTTCTTTTAACCATGGAATCTGTCCTAATACAGTAGAGACAGGGTGAGAAATTTATTTCATATTGAAAAGGAAGCAGGATTAGGTTTACAAATGTTATTGAACCAGAACATATATAGCAAGTTTTTTTGGAAGTGTGAAATATTCATGTATAGTTGTCTACATACAGATGGTAATTTGAAGTGATTTAGTATATAACGGTATACATACTGTCACTTCAAATACATGTTACAGGAGTTTTCTGCAGAGAGAGAATGGGAAAAAAATAGAGACATCATTTTAACTCTTGTGATTTTTTTCTGTATCAATGCATTAATAAACAGTTTAGAAGAAATTATTAAAAAAGAACTTTAAATGTAATTCTGACAATGCCTTCTATGCAGAAAGGTGATTTTATTTTATGTCTAGCCACAAGCATGTGTCTTAAGGGACCACTGCAGAAATGTGTATTTTGCATAACATTATTTCATACTTTTATTATTTCATAATGAGTATCATAGTGAGTCAACTGAAGTATGAAATTATGAAAAGCAACCGTTTCAATACCAAAAAGAAAATGCACAATCAAAGCAAGTATTTAAACTTCTCCTTTAATCTTTGTTTACGTGGCAAATGGAGCAATAGATAAGTGATATATCCATGAAAGAGTCAAGTAGGACTGAAATCATGTAAACACCATCTGTTGTCATTTGAAGCTCTTTCTAAATGGTATCTTGTCTGTAACCTTTATAGTCAATGTCAGAAACACTCCCAAGCCACCTCTTACATTTTTCTTTCATTTATGTTGTCCATCTAACATTTTCAGTTTCAGCCCCTTATTGACATGTATGATCCCAGAATGGTGACCTCCCTACCTTTGTGGTAGGGATTGATGATTCCAGTTGGTGTCATAGTATTGTGCCATGAAGTGATGCACCCACCCATCCTTACTGCTGAATTATCTTACTCAATTGTGGTAATGTACTCTGAGGACCAGATGCTAGCACATCAGAGGCATTCAAGTAGGCATTTTGTGGGCCAAAGTGTGCCCCATATCCTGTGTACTTGTTCCATGAGATGTGCTTTTAGCTCCCCATGTCTGCAGACTGCTCATTGCATGAACTTTCTAAATGATAGTCTCTTAAGGATGGCTTGTACTGTTAGTTAGATCCTCTTGCTCCATGACAGTGCCCCTTTTCATGCAATTTTCTTTGTTCTTGGCTTCTGTGACCTTCTTTTACTTGTCGCAGCTCCCTGACCTACCAATCATCCCTGTTTCATTGAGAGTTGCAAGGAGAACACGGTTCTGAAGAGGACTGTGTGATTAACAGGGATTTGCTGATTGTCAGAAACACAGTTACTTTTTTTCCTGTTTCCACGCTGTGCCCCCCATCCCATTTTAAGAAGAAGGTGCCTGAAATTGAGGAGAAATATTCTGACAACAAATAAATTTGCCCTTTTGACTTGAAGAAGTGAAAAGGACTGAGAAGATTCAGGGAGGACTTTCTCTTGATCATCCCCTTAGCTTTGAACAGTGAAGTACAGAGACTTCTCAGCCCTCTGAGTGGTGGCAGATAAAACAAGGGAAGGAATGCTGTTTTAGCATTATATGATGAGTGTAAGAGCTTTAATAGATTCTTTCCACTGTCTTCTTGCTGGTTTTGGTGATCAGTCAGACATGCCACTTTCAACCCCACAAACCCTGAGGAAGATGAGACCAGGACAGTAAAGGGTGTTATAAATGTAGTAGGTCTTCATGAGGAAATTTGAGCTGAATATTTATGATCTTCTTAGTTCATTTAGCATGCTCAAGAAACCACTTTTGGTATATAGTGTGTCAAAAGGCAAGAACATGTCTTAGGTATTTTCTGTTCTGCAGAAAGGAAGACACCTGACCTTCCAATATCCATTGATTGCTCTTAAATGTTTCTAAATAGGTAGAGACAATATATATGAGGGAGATAAAGAAAAGCTGCCCTAGAAAGAAAAAGAGATTTCATGTATGGGATTTTTACTTAACAATTAAAATTAATGCCACTGAATGTAAGAGTTTTTCAATATCTGAAAGCAAATTTAAAAGTCAAACAATTTTGCACCACTACACTAAAAAATTATGGCCTCAAAATGAAGATGCTTCTAAGTCTCTACAGAGAACACTTTTACATTGCAAAGGAAAAGCACTGAAAAGAAGCATTCTAGCTGTTGTCTTCTGCCTGATTTTTTCAGATATTATTTCTAAGCACATTTTAGCACCATTAAAGAAATAGATAATTAATTCTCCTTTGCCATGTGAAAGCAAGAAATGAAAGCCATAGCAGTTTAACTCACACGGAAACCTGCCTGTCAGTGCTCAGGCTGTTTTTTAACCTTATTACATGATGTTCAGGGATGAAGGACAAGGAGAGTAAAGCAACTAAATACTTCAAGAATTCTGAGAACTCCTGAGGCATTAGTTTGTAACACAGACATTCTTTCCCCTTGGGAGGCTTACTGACTGAATTAGATGAAAAATCAGAGTGCTTTCTTCCACAGTGTACTCTTACTTTTGAAGCAATAAGAAAAGGAGTTCATCAGGTACAGAAGTTTTGTTTTGATTTTCTTATTTCAAGGCAAGCAGTATTTATTGTATTTTTCTTTTGCTTTGCTTTGCTTTGCATTGATAACTCCATAGGAAGATGCAGTCTATGTATAAGTAGACTGATGAAGTAAAAAGAAAAGGCAGAGTATAAGAGATTCTTTTTAATTATATGGAAAACCTATTTAAATATTAGAGAATGCAGTTAGTAATACCTTTAAAGGCTGGCAAATATAAGTAATTTTCATTTGCATTTCATTCTTTATATCTTTCTAATTCTTAATTGCCAGCAATTTCATAGCTTTGAAGACTTAGAGCTATCTACAATGCAATATTTGATTCTTTTGAACTTTCATTATTAGTATTTTCTTTGATTTGTTACAGAACAAAAAAGAGAATGTAGACTCTAAAGGTGGATATGCTAGCCAATGAGTACAAGTTCTCATTTATATCATGTAGACCTAGAAGAATAAATAGATGTAGTTATCAGCAATTTTGAAGGCCATACATTTGAAAAATTGTTTTTTCACTCCACAGGGACAATATTTCACCTAACGCTTATGAATCTGCTCATGTTAGTTTACACTGGTCTGCTGTTTCTTATGTAGGAATAGTTCACCAAGCAACACAATAATCATCCATCTGTTGTGGTTATGTTAAAGAGATTATACTTTTCCATTTATCTGTTTATCTTTACCTTTGTTACATGAAATATAGTCCTAACTGAAGAAATGCAAAATATGTCACAGTAAAGTATATCTAGCCTAGGGAGATGTAGCAATGATAGTATATCTAGGAAATAAGTGGATGGTGAGTATTATTATTGATTCATTTATCAAATATTAACGTTCTTCCTTAAGTGGCCTCTGTGTATCACAGTTATGGGTATGGATTTTCTGAAACCTGTTCATAAAAACATTGAGGAGTGTGGTTTTTATAGGACTAGACTATTGTGATTTATGTTTTTTCTGAATGAGTTTTTCCATAATAGCCTGAATAGCTTCATTTTAGATACAATAATTGTAAAATGAGCTATATAGTACTGTATATTTTCAAAGCATTGCTATAATAGAGAAAACATGAAGAAGTTCTTTCAAAAAGAGAGTGGTTTTAGCTTGCTTTTTTTTTTTTTAGTATGTATGGTCTATACTTCCTTTTCTTATCTTTGAATTCAGTGGCATTTTACCTGGGGAACAGAGAGGAGGATAAGGCTTTGTTAGTAGTTCAATAGTCAGTAGAGTAAGTGTGAAGTAACCAGATTAAACTGGGTTTGAGTAAATGAGAATATGTAGTGGTGGTATTAATAACTTAGGCACATTCTGAAAAGTGACTAGTGAGGATACTACACAGCATGTGAAGGGAAGGCAAAGGAAGGGAAGGAAACTCTCAATATGACCTGTAAGTGAACTCATTTGACTACACCAAGTATCAATTTCTTAATTTTTAAAACATGTGGGGAAGAGGTGTGCTGTGATGAAAAAACATACTGTGGCCCAAGAAAAAAGTTTGTTATGATGCAGTCACTCTTGCTTTCAGCAGTGTGTTGTCCCTCTGATGATCCCACTCTCAGCCCTGAAGTCATCTGAAAGGCTTCATGCTTGAGTGTGTGCATTAGGACACCTGAGTTTGCAATGAAGGGATTGTTCCCTGAAAAGGCAGTCTTGTTGGCAAGTCTCTGGGGACACCTTCAAAACTCATGTTCACTGGATCGTGATGTCTAGCTTGAACAGTAGCAAGCAAATCCAGTTTGCCTCTGTTAGATAATAATGTGTCAGTGTAACAGGAACTATCAGTGGTCCCCAGGGTTATAAGCACTCTTTAAATCTTACTATATCAAAGATATTTTTCTCTTAAACTTTTCTTTGCAGTGTTTTTGTTTTTGTTTTTTTTTTCCCTAGAGAAAAAATACTTCTTAATTTGTATTTAAAATAAGGTGTTTTGTGCATTGCAGTACTTTGAAGATGGGAGGCATCTGCTCAAAATGTTCATGTCCACACAGAAGTTCAGTCATGCTGGTCTCCTTTCATAACCAGGGGAGGCAAATGCCCACTTCCATATCCTGTGGTTTAGTTCTAAAGATGACATTTTTACAGATCATGAGTGGTAGCTGAAAATTGCCTGACTCTCCATTGACTATAAAAAGAGGCTAGAAGGTGGGAATTCTATAAGGAAATGCTATAAATGTGAGAGAATGTTTATTTTCTAGAGCTTCAGTCACCTTAAATAGAACAGAGCCTTTAAAATTCCCCAAATGAGACTGTTCTGGTTAAGGAGCATATGCACATCTACCTATGCTCAGATAAGGATAAAGACACAATAAGGAGTCAGATTAAAATCTGGGGCACCTCCAAGCACTGGTGACAAATGAATTGTCTATTTTAGATTGTAGTTTTGGTGGGTTTGGGGCTGTAAATCACATGTGGTTTATAAGACCTCCTGAACCTAGGAACACAAGAAAGTAGAGTTTATTAGCTAAGAAGAAATAGAAACCACGTAGGTACCAATTCAGAAAAATGAGTGCTAGATTTTCAACACAAGCTTATTTCCTACTAACTTTGATGAGATTTACTACTGAGACTGACAGCAGCAGAAACTTGGAAGATGTAAGAAAACATCCTTTAATAAGACATCTTTGAGATAACTTCCAGCCTGTTGAAAGATTTCATAACACTTTCCATTCAAAGATGATGTGTGCATGCACATTTTAGATACAGTAATTGTAATAGCAGCTATGTGGCACTGTATATTTTTAAAGCATTTCAAAGTACATTTTCATAGTATTATATGTAGTTTCAGCTGCCCTATCTCAGCTCTTAAGAAACATACATCAAAGAATTTTAAATCCTGCCAATCCTACCCGCTCCGTTTCCCCCTTTCTACATAATTAAGTTAATCTTTCAAGGCAAGTTGACACATGTAGTCAATTGGTTACAGGGATTTTGAAGATCATATTCCATATTCTTCTAACAGGCTAGTAGCTATGGTGAAATCTAACTTGGGAAATTTTCCACCTGCACTGACAGCTTCTTGTTATTAAATTCAAAGTGCATGTATGCTGATTGATTTCTGATTAAATCCTTATCTTCTGGAAGACTCCAGATAATTTATCTAGACAGATTCTTTTGCAGTCAGATTTTAAAAAGGATTATTTCACTGTGTTACATGCAATTATTTGCAATAATAGTGCTTTGATCCATAATATTTCCAGTATTCCAGACACTTAAAACATAAACTGCAATAAAAAGCTATTATAGTTCAGTTTATGATTTTCCTCACATTTAGCTGCTTTCATATATTATGAGTTGGGCTCTGAAATTTATAGGCAGCTTAAGAGGCAAACAGCTACCTAGTATGGAGCATGAAACCTGCTTTTAGTGACTGCTGGCATCTTGAATTATGTGCTATTATGCTAAAAAAGTGGTATATAAACAGTTTACTGATGAAGGAAGAATATTTAATTGGCAGTTTGACCAAGGTCAACTAGCTATTAAGGAGAAGGTCATGTGCAGAAAATTGGTTCACTGATAAATGGCATGATCATCTACAGAAGGAAATCAGAGACTTTGCATGACTGATTACCAAAAGGGAGAATGCAGCAGGGGACAGAAAATATTTATTGTCATCACAGTGAGATGGGTCAGATGTTGCTCCTGACACATTATTTTGAATCTGGACTGACTTCTGGAATTGCTGAACCAGCCTGGGCTTTTGTTCCCCCTGATTTTTATTGTTGTAGAGCTATTTCTGTTCAATGCTTTCTGGAGGGTGAGTAGCTATCTGTGTTTGTCACCACTTGTTCACACATCCCTATAGAAGAAACAAGGAAGAAGAGCTGGGGAGGTGGGAGGGATTGTGACTAGGAGTGTTTACTGACCTTTGGCTGGCAGAACCACTATGAACAAGCCTTTGCAACTGGCACCAAGGGAACAGCTACAATGAAGGACAGATGTAGGATTGTTAACACTCAGTGGAATTAGTCCAGGCTCGCAGTAACTCAAGTGGCCTGTTGTTGAAAACGGCACTGCTGTTGTTGCTATGAGAAACCAACCACATATTGGCAAGAGGAAAAAATTGCAGATTAAATATTTATGCCATGTTTATTTACCTTTTCATTAGGAAAGCAAACTAATTAATTGCCTATTGCATGGTCACGTTAAAGATAAGATGTTGTATATTTTCTTTTGGTTTTAGTGAAAATGTGGTCTCTGTTTAGATGTACTCTTAAAACATCCTAAATGGAAGAACTTAGCATGCTGTTGAAGTTTCAGAGGAGCCAGTAACAATGGCATATTTTCAGCTATGTCTATTTGCCAGGAAGGGATACTATCTTCTAAACAGCAGCTCTGTCATTTGCTGCTGAGTGTACAAGAGCAATTCCCAAATCTGTTCCACTGGAAAAGGAACTGCTTGTTTAATTTCATATTTCCCAGTTATGGTAATTGTGATAAGCTCCTTACTCACAAATCCTCAGTATTAACTCACCAACTGTGGACATGCCCATACAATGGTACAAGACTGGTGTGTGTATGGTGAATGATCTGAGTCTATCCTAGTCTTTGTGTAGGAGGTGGTAGATGCTTATGGAAAACTTTTTTTTTGACTCTGGCACAAGTGACTGCTAAAACATGTCAATGGCTATTGTGTTAAATATGTACTAGTGAGCAGAGCAAATATTCTACCCTTGCTCTGTTTTTCACCATACAGCCTCTCTACACCAGGAACTGGGGGAAAACACCATAACTCCCAGGGGAAACACCATAAATAACCATCTGACTGAAGATCAGCTCTAAGCAAATAAATTACAGGGCTTATTTTGTGCTGTGTTTCTACACTGCTGTGCTAAGAACAACTCATATAAAGTGCACTGCAGCTTCTACTTATAGACATGTTCTATAAGGGAGACTGAATCCTATTTTTCTGTTTCATTCTTATATCTAACATTGCTTTTGAATGTTCTGATGGGTTCTTCATTCTTCTTTAGTTCTTTCTCAGTCTACAAAGTTGAGAAAATGAATAAGCTTTTGAAGCTTGGAAATTGTTTCCTCTTTCAATGTTTATGGGTAAATCTCTATTACGGTAGTCAAAACATGGAGTGAGTTGTTTTTTTTTCCTGAATTTTTGCCTTATTAACAATGTGAGTGGAAAATGTAAAATATGGAAGAACTGCACAGAATATGCAAACACATAACAAGAAATTTTACAGACCCAAGCCAGGAAGAGCTTTAGAAAAATTAAACCTTTGCCTCACAGTGTTTTATTCATGACTTAGGCCAACTGCCCAAATTAGAAGTATCAGTGAAACAGGAAATACAGAAGAAATGCTCCTTCAATACTGCATGGTGCCACCAAGCCTCTGAACAAAACCAAACAGCTCTATCTGCAGGTAATAAAAAAAAAACAGCCCAAACCCAACATTAGTATGACACTGAATTGGGAAGAAATGTTTATTTTCTTGTGCTTTCCTTTCCCTCCCGAACTGGGAATTCCTTCTGTCTCCTCCTCAAGCTAGTTAGCACAGCTACGGTAAGCAGCTCTCAAATCTAGCCTGAGGTTTAAAGTAAATTCATGCTGAAGATCAAAATGAAGCTTCTAATCAGATGAATCCCATTAATTCAAAACATTTCTGCTGGCATTTCTTTGACTTGGGTTATATCTAAGATAATATTACTAGAGGTTGAGTAAGGTTGTGTTTACTTTTTCTTTTGTACTCAGATGCATTATTTGGTGTAATTATTAGTACTATTCTTTGGAATTAGAAATCCCTTTATGAAGCTAAAGTTTAGAAATAGCAACAGCTGTTTGCAGTCTCCTCTAAGTTACTCTAGCTGGTAATCTTAAAAATGACAGCGTCAGATTCTTAAAAGTGACTTGGTGAGAGCTGATCAAGTTTTATTTTACCAGTCTTCTCTGTTACACCGACCTGTCCACATGTACCTGGTTTACAGTGACAACTGAGTACTTTCAGTTTGTCCGGGTTGGTATCTGAAGAGTTTCCAATGACCTTATGCATGTATCTGCATCTCTGCGTATCTTACAAGTCTGCACTGAATACATTTTTTGAGCACTTCCAAAATACATGAGTATTTTTCAGTATTTACTTTGAATAAAAAATATCTTAAGGTCTGTGCCACAAGTTGAATCTTGCATCAGGTAACAATGGATTCAGAGTTTGTTCCATTGCTTCTCTAGATTTACTACACCTAGTAGCTGCAGAACAATACAGAAGCAGTCTGTGCACATTGACTGAGCTTACACACAGGCAGGAGACTCAGAGTCAGCACCACATTACCAAAATCAATGTGTTTATTCCTGGGTCAGCAAGATTTTTAAGCACGTGTCCCATTAAAAGCTCTGTGTTGTCACATTGTCTTCAAAAGAATTGCACAGTCACTGTCTTGGGTTGTCTGACATTGCGAGGTTAGGTTACTTTTTTTTTGCCTCACTCTCTCATTTTCCTAATTCTATGACTTTGGTTTCTGGTTTCGATTCTAACAGCATGAAACTCCATTCCATTATACTGGTCTTCTGTTACTACACCAGTGCAGCTGTGTTCATTGTCAGGTCTTGTATGGTGATGATCAGCCTCTGAAGGAGTACAAGCCTGAATCAGCTTATATTTTTGCAAGTGTCATTGATAACATGATGCATGCTAGCATTGCAGGCAGCCTGGATCTGAACACTGTTTTTCACAAAACCTATTCCTCGTTGGTAGCCTTCTAAGAGAAATATCTTGCTTCTCAACTTCTTGCTCTTCATAGCTTCAGAATTCAGTTTTCAGAATATGTTCCGAGACTATAATATGTATCTGTTCTTCAGGTATACTTGTTGAGATTTATCTGAAATTTAATGGCTGAAATATGGGGGGAGGGGGGGGGGAAGACCTATGCATAAATAGCTATTTTTTATTTCAGAGAACCTCCTATCCTGGCACTGCAATTATCTATGTCTGTTTAACTTATTTACTTTATGAATAAACTAGTGTGCTTATGAGCAAGAAAGGCCTTAGAATAAGGAGACTTGTGCAATGGCCAGTGGTCAACAAGCCCTCTTAATCTTGGTATTGATTTAGCCCCACATAACAGACAATTTTCTGAATCTCAGAAAAATTTAAAATATTGGAACAAAAAAGAAGCTGTAACTGGTGGTGTGAATAATTGTAAGAGCTGCACTAGGACATTATATAATAAATTAAACTGTAGATGAAGCTCTAGCAAGGAGAAAAAAATTCTAGAAAGCTTTGATAGAAAGGCATGAGCTCTGGAAGCACTAATATAAAATTTGCTAAAAATCCCATACAGAAATGAAGATAAAAGCCCAAGAGTGTCAGATGAAACAGGGTGTATAAACTGAGATTTCTACTGTTTTTATTTTCCATAAAGCTAAAGAGCTTTGTCAGATTTCCACACTCATATGTTTCCTCCAGGAAGCCTGGGCAAACAGCCCTCACTTGGCCAGTCCTGTGTTCTGCTTATCTCTCCCTTTATCAAGTATCCTCAGTTCCCACAGCAGGAGGTGCTCAGTGTTTAACAGGTTTGAGCCTGAAAAGCTCCATATATTTGTTCTGTTTGAGCTTCAGAAACGGTCAGGATTTGCTGTTTGGTTTGTTTTTGTTTTTTTTGTTTGTTTGTTTGGTTGGTTTTTTTGGTTTT
>JAOEGS010011335.1:0-22467 GCA_025447755.1 Corythornis vintsioides | reverse complement strand
ATATTTATTTAATTGTATTTATCTAATGGCTAATAATATTTATTGATTTGATTATCTTTACCTAATGGCTAATAATACTTATTTATTTCATTATATTTACCTAATGGCTAATAATATTTATATTTACCTGATGGCTAATAATACTTATTTATTTCATTATATTTACCTAATGGCTAATAATATTTATTTGATTATCTTTACCTAAAAATTATTATTTATTTCATTATATTTACCTAATGGCTAATAATACTTATTTGATTATATTTACCTACTGGCTAATTCTTTATTTGAAAATCTGGGATCTAATGGGATTTAACTTTTTTTCCTCTGCGTTTTTTTTCCAGCCAAATACCCAGAGATCAAGACCCTGATGGGCCCAGACCCCCACCTGAAATGGATTGTCTCGGGCATGGTTTTCCTGCAGCTCCTCGCCTGCTACCTGCTGCAAGACTGCCCTTGGAAATGGATCTTCTTCTGGGCTTATGCTTTTGGGGGCTGCATCAACCATTCCCTGACCCTGGCCATCCACGACATCTCCCACAACGTGGCCTTCGGGAACAAGCAGGCCAAGTGGAACAGGTGGTTTGCGGTCTTCGCCAACCTGCCCGTTGGCATCCCCTACTCTGCCTCCTTCAAGAAGTACCACATCGACCACCACCGCTACCTGGGCGGCCACGGCCTGGACGTGGACATCCCCACGGCCTTCGAGGGCTGGTTCTTCTGCACCCCGCTGAGGAAGCTGCTCTGGCTTTTCCTTCAGCCTCTGTTCTACAGCCTGAGGCCCCTCTACGTCAACCCCAAAGCCATTACACAGATGGAAATTTTGAATGCCCTGGTGCAGTTCTCCATAGACTTGATCATTTACTACTTTTGGGGGCTCAAACCTATTATTTACCTAATAGCAGGTACCATCCTTTGCATGGGTGTGCATCCCATCTCTGGGCACTTCATAGCAGAGCACTACATGTTTTTGAAAGGCTATGAGACCTACTCTTATTATGGACCTCTGAACTGGCTCACATTTAATGTGGGCTACCACATGGAGCATCATGACTTCCCCAGCATTCCTGGGTGCAGATTGCCCATGGTAAGTACAGCATGAGTAAATTGGACTTTTTTTTTGTTGTTTTTTTTCAAAGCTGCTAGGCTGTCTCAAAGAAATCACCCCATGGATCAATTTTAAGAAGGAGGAAAAAAAAGGAAAAAAAAAAGAAAGCTTTTTGGATTTGCTTCTAATTCATTTTAAGCAGGAGATTGAGGGATATGGTTGCCAACCTGCTGTAATATTTATATTAATATATTTATATTTAGTGTATTTGATGGAAATGAGAGCATCAGAGCCTCAGAGGGCTTGAGGCATGCTTATTGCTTGATAAAACCCACCAACAATATTCTCAATTTCCCCATTCCTCCCCTCAGCCACCGAGTTTCATCTCTTTGAGTGTAAAGTCCCACCTGAAGTGAGGCAGATTGGCAATTAGTGCTAAAAAACTGTCTAATGATCAATCCTCTAACTATGTTGCTTGATTAACATCAAACAAAAGTCTATTTTTGAGATGACATAAGCACCAGGGCATGTTCCTGCCTGATACAAAGAGCATTAGAAGATGAAGCCCCACTCTGCACCAGTGGTTTTAGCTCTGCTGCCCCACCCACTGAAACTGAGGATGCCTCATCTGTCACTGGGAAAATTCCTTGGCTTTCCTCTTTGGAAAACCAACCCTTTTCTTTTTTTTTTTTTTTTTTTTTTTGGCTTCCATGTTATCAGTTGTAGGAATCAAATTTGCAAAGCCCAGGTGTTTAGGGGTGGTTTTCAACCTCCCTCCGGGGCTGTGGCTGCTCTGCTGGGTTCCTCAGCAGGTGCTCCCAGAGTTAGAGGTACGTGACTTGCAAGTGTTAACTCCTACAGACAATTCCTCTGGCATCATCAGAAGGAAACTATCTTCTGTCTCTGGACTGATGCAAAGTAGGGAACTGCTGCTGCAACAGCATGAGGTGGAGCTGAGGAGGTTGAGGAGCTGTGACCTCAAGGTGCCATAGGGAAATGTCATGATGGTATATCCAGGGAAACTCTGCTTTATGTTCTTCACAGAAACCCTGAGAGCAGATCCAAAGCAAGAGGAACATTTACTGGTGGGTGTAGAAGACCCTGCTGCTCTGTTTTAACAGCTCAGTCCTGGAGAAGCTGGTTTGGAGCAGCCCATGTTCACATGTGAAGTCCTCCTGTCAGGTGCTCCCATTGCTGATACTCCTGATAGCTCAGCTGGGAAGTGCATGAGCTCAGCTTTAGTTCCAACTTGTTAGCTAGGCTTAGATCCTGAGATTACTGACATGTAAATAGCAGAAATAGGAGGTGAGCTCTGGATCTTGCACTAGTGACTGATGGAGCTTTGCCAGGGCTGTTGCTCCAGACCTGATTGAGACCTGAAAAACTTTTCCCCTCCCACGCCACGAAGAGTTCATTCCTCATTCCTCAGGGCAGTGCAGCAGCTGGAAGTGTCTGCCCTCCTGGATAAAGAGGACAGAGTTGTGAGCTGAGTTTCATGTTGATGTGTTTCTAGCTCTCAGGCAGCTGGTGGAGGAGGCATCAGGCTTGTCAGTCACTGCTGCCTGACAGAACGAGCTGGGAAATGTCAGATCTTTGACAAGGGATCAATTCCAAAGGAAAATCCATCAGGAGAAGCGAAAATCCTTTGGCAAAACAGTTGCTGTAGAAAATTCTTGTCCATTAAAACCAGTTGGTTATTTTTTTTGTTTTGCAAAATGAAAAGAAAAAGACTCAATTGAGAAGAAAAATTCACAATTGAGAAGAAAAAAATCCTCTGTCTCTTCAGTGACAGGAGACAGGGGACAGATCCTCTCTGGAGAGCTTGAATGTTTGAATTTCATAACAGATGGGGTAGAAACCTCTTGTTCTCTCTTAACCTCCCAGCACATTCTTCACTCAGCAGAGGTCTAGCCTCTTGAGATCTAATCCCCTAGGTGCTTGAACTTCTAAGAGCTGAATTGTTTTATAGGGATGACATCTCAGCATCACTATTTCATTTTTTAAAGTAATTGTCAAGTGGCAAGTGGCATAAAGATCTTTATTTGGTTCCTTTCCTGCATGATTGAGAGCAGGGGAGAAATGGGATCAGGGAATAACTGGATCTTAATCTTGGAAAGTAACTGGCTTTTCCACTTGCTTATCAGAAAAGTAAATTCAGCTTTGTCCTTTGTTCCAGGTGTGTCACTCAGAATGTTCTGAGTAATATGTTTGCCACTGGAAGGACCTTTACCCTAGGAGGGTGACAGCTTTGAAAGAGGAAGAATTAGGCTGTGCTGTAAGCTCAGAGATATTAAAGATGAGTGACATGAGTGAGCAGCAAGAACTTGTCCCACTAGTATAAGAAGAAATTACATAAGAGACCATAAAATTTAACATTCTAATGAAGGACCTGATCTATAAAAGCACCATAGACTAGATTAGCCTTTGCATGGAGCATCATAACTAAAAAATATAGCATTATTTACCAAATAAGTGAACAATCTGTTGTTCATCATGGGAAGGATTGAATTTATTCATGAAGAGAGGGGGGGACAGGAGAAGAGGGGGGAACTCACTCCAATAAAAACTGCAGTGTTACCAGAGGCAAACTAGTTACTCATTAAGCTTGTGGGAAAAGGAAAAGCCCTGGTATGAAACCAGATTTATTAGACAGACAAGACTGGAAAACATGGTAGATGTGCTGATTTGGAATGGCAGATTTCATTAACCCCTTGATGGCCAGGAGGACTAGCTGGAGTCATTCCCCTTGGCCAAGGACTGTAGAGGGAATTTCTGTGATATGCTTTCTAGAATCCTAAATATCAGCTTCTTGTCATAAGGAGCTCGAGCTTCTGTAGAGCTGACAAACAGGATCACAGAGTGTCAGGGGTTGGAAGGGAGCTAGAAGATCATCCAGTCCAACCCCCCTGCCAGAGCAGGGGCACCCAGACCAAGTCACCCAAAGGGTCTAGAACAGCCATGGTGAAATGTGAAGCTGCATTTAATTTTGCACCCAACATTTACAAGAGTCTGGGGTTCTGTTGCTCTGCTCCAGGAGCACAAAAGCAGAAGTTTCAGTCTAATAGATGTGATTTCTTACCTACCACCTCAATACAGCTGAAGGAAAAACCTCAGTACACCAGCTCCCAACAAGCTTCTTGCAGGCTTTGTGATGTCTCCTTATCCTTCCATGGTAAATTCCCCTCACAAACTAGCACTGGGTCGAGACAGAGCAGCTCCTGAAGGAGTTAGTCCATCTCCAGTGCAGCAGGGAGAGCCTGAGGTGGAATTCAGGAGCAGGATTTAGGAGTATTTTGTCAGAGTGCCATCCTCCTGGAGATGATCTATGGCCTGGCTGCAAAACCTGCTGCTTGGAAACTTCCACCCACAGGTTTTGTGCTGCAACCAGAATGCATCAAGGGGGATGACTCTTCCAGCCTCAGATCTACTTACTAGATGTAGTTTAATGCTTTAAATGAAAAGGAGTCTGCATTAATTAGTAATTAGTGATAGAACAAGAGGGGATGGATTCCAGCTGCTCCAGGGGAGGGGCAGAATGGGCAGGAAGGAAAAAAAAATTCCTGAAAGACACTAGTAAAGGCTGCCCAGGGAAGGCAGTTGAGTCCCCCTCCCTGGGTGTCATTTGGATGTGGTTTGAGGGCCATGGTTTAGGGGTGAACTGTGCAGAGCAGGGCTGATGGTTGGACTGGATGATCCCAAGGGGCTTTTCCAACCTGAATGATTCTAGGATTAAAACCCAGTTACTTTCTACCCTCCCACTCTCCAGATTTTCTGGCAGGTAAGGAGGAGATAATTTTGTTTTACATATGGAGATGCTGAAAGAAATTCCAACTGCTGAGCTGCTTTGAAAAGTCTTTCCTGCCATGTGATGGCAAAATGGGAACAGGCACCTCCCAAACTTTTCCATAACAAATCCCTTCAGGATTTTTCCCTCTAACTGTATCCATGAAGTCTTCCCTTTCCTCCTTTCCTTTGTCACAAACATGTTATTGTGGTTCACCTTGTTGTCTCCATTGTACATACAGCTGTCCTGCCCAGAGCACATTGGTGCAAGTGCTGCCTTCCAGCAAAAAGAAAAGCCAAGCAGAGCTTTGTGTAGCTCTGAGTCACTGTCCTGCAGCTGATTTAGTGTCACACACTCCAGTGCAAGCCCCTGCTCACCTCTGGTGGTTTCTGTGCTGATCTCATTCAGCATGAGCTGCTACCATAGCTGAGCTCCCTGCTTTCAGAATGGAGTGGGTATGAAATTCCTCAAAATTCACTGCTGGATGCTTTTATTAATCAACTTCATTATACTGATATTTGTATTCTAGTGGCCTGGTTTACACCTGGAATACAGCTGCAGAATATGTGCATGGAGTAGATGTTTCAATTCAAGTTTCCAGACCACCTGAGCTTTTCAGCCTTGTGCCCAGCTGCTTGTGTCTGCTGAGAGTGCAGAAACTGCTGGGCTGAACACAGACAGGTTGTTTATTGGCTTCTTTGCTCAACCATTTTTTTTCCTGCTTCACCACTGGAGTCCTTTTTAGTTGGTCACTTTGCTGGTGGAGGCTGCAGCCACTGCCTGAAACGTTGCTCCTGGGAGCTGAGTTGGTTTCTTTGCATCTCCAACTCCGTGGGTAAGAAATACATGGGGGTTCTGCAGCAGAGGGGACCTGCCAGGTGGACTTGGCTAGGATATAGGAAGGTTTAATTGCAGAGCTTCTAAAGTGGAGGTGGGAGGGAGGGTCTGAGCAGCAGTGTGCTAGGGACTCACCATGTCAAAGCTGAAATGAAGCTTTGGAGGCTGGGTATCCAAGATATTTGTGTTTGTATAAGGCCTTGGGGCTTTGTGACAGCTCTAAATGTTCTTAGACTCGTGGCCTCAGCATTTCAAAAGCAGGCTGAGGAGAAGAGATCCCCCTGTGTGTGCTGGAGGAGCCCAGCTCTGATTTGCAGCAGAAGAGCAGAAAGAAAATGAAGTGTAGGCAAGTTTGTGTCTGGCATTTGCTCAATCAGTGTTTTTTCTCCTAGCCAGAACCTCCAGCAGGTATTACAGGTGGCAAACAGGGTTTTAACACAGGGTGGTGGAGTCTTGGCCAATGAAGGTGGATCAGGCATCTCAGCAGCAGCACGAGAGGAAATACTGACTGAAGGCAGTGATCCCACAGTCAAATTCTGACACAGGGAGGTAAAAACTGACTCAGAAATCAGCTGAGGAGCATCCAAATGGATTCAAGGACATCTCTTTTGGCTGAACTTCAGAAGCTCACAAGCAATAGCAAGTAACTTGCAGGTGATGGCTGTTGCTATCAGATCTGAAACACACCTGAGTCTGTGCAGCTAAACAGCTTCTTCTCTCTCTCTCTCTCTCTTCTTCTTCCAGGTGAAGAAGATTGCAGCAGAATATTATGATAACCTCCCACATCACCAGTCCTGGATTCGAGTTCTGTGGGACTTTGTTTTTGATGACACTATTGGGCCTTACTCAAGGGTGAAGAGACTGTGCAAGCTGGCAAAGGAAAGTTAGTGGGCTGGCTCTGCCCCCTGCACTGGTGGTTGGTTTGTTCAGTTCAGTTTGCTGCAGAAGGAGGGTGTTTGTGTGTGCTGGGCTGGTGCATGGTCCTTAGGCTGAGGGGATGTGTGTGAAAATGAAGCAATTGGATGCACTTTTAGACTGCTGACATTGCTGCTGATGCTGTTACCCTGAGAAACTGGATGAGTGTGAGCTGTGATGATCTGAACCTTTGGTCTAAGCTTAGAATTAACTGCCTAAGGCTGAGTTTTGCAGTGGAAAGTGAATGTTTGGGGTGTGTGTGTGGTGTTTAGCCCTGGTTGTCCTCGTGCCAGAAGAGATGGAGATCCTCTGTGTGCACAGGACTGTGAAGCAGGGAGGACTGGCACACAGCAGTGCATGATGCTTTCTGGAGAACCCAAGGATGCCCCAGCTCCATGGCTTCTCTAATCTTATTATCTTCTGTTAATTAGCAGAGATTTTGTACATGTAATGGAATATGCCTATATTTTTGTACACTTGTATCTTTATTTTAGTAGCTGCTGTTTGACTTTTATTCCAGGGCTTTGCCTAAACCTTTGATGACTATTCCTGTTGTTAGGATCTCATACTCACTGTAGCTCACTGGCAGAGCTGGTGTGGGGAGGGAAAACCCTTCAGCCTTCTGCTTGCTGCCTGGGCAGCAGTGTGGACATGCCCCTGAAGTTATTTCCCTCCCTGTGTGTCTCTGTGTTATTGCCATTAACCTTCATCTGCCATTTCTACTCCCTGGAATAGTTAAATCTTCTGGCCTGTCCTCTCCAGCTATCAATTTCTGTCTATCCTCAATAATTCTGCATCATCAAAAACCTTATCACCCTCCTTTCTCCAAGCAGAACTCTACCTTAGGAGCCAGGAGGTCAGATCCCCTGTCATCACTTCCCTCTACCCTGGAAAGCTTCCCAGCCTGATTGCCTCAATAAATCCAATTTCATTGCTTCCTCCTACAGTCTAGTTCATACACAGATGGTGTTTTGCTTCATGGGTTGTGCTGCTAGAAAAGGAAGAACTGGGGTTTCTTCTGACACTCCACTGGTTCCTCAGTGCAGAACAGTCTTAAGTTGCCTTTCTCCCAAAGGGAGAAGCTTTGGTGTGGAAACTTCCATTTACTTTTGTAACTGCTCATGTCAGGGAGCTTGTTGTGTGTTATTAATTTGCTTCAGTGCTGCTAGAACTCCATGAGCCAACTTCCCATGGCCTTAGCAAGCTCTTCCTCTTCCCTGCTGGCCAATTTATCCAGTTAATATAAAACCCACCATAAAGATTATGCTATCTTCCTCAACATGACTATTGTCCTTCTCTTTGTTGTGACCTCTCTCTAGTTCCTTTACTCAGCTGTTCCAGGGTGAAGTCCCCTCCCTAGCCTGACACAGAGGCTAAGGTGTAAAATGAGGGCAACCAACGTTAGCAACCCCTTCTTGCCTTGCCTCTCATCAGGGTCCCCAGCTGGCTGTGCCAGGGCATCCCCTCCTGCTCTCCCCTCTCCAGCCCAGTGGGAACTGGAAGTGACTGGAAGCCTGGTGCAGTGCAGGCTGGTTCCATGGGTGTGGGTTGTGATCCTGTCCTCTCCCTGGCACACTTGTCCTTGCCCCTAGCTTGGCAGAAAGCTGGTAGCTTGTTGGTTTGGTGTTTTTTGTAACCACAGGGCACGTGGGGCTGGGTTAAAAGTACTTTAGGGCTACAGTTTTATTCCCTTAGCTTAAAAATTAATCCAGCTCTCCATTGTGTGGCCACACTAATGTTCTGGCAAGAAGGAGAGAGGAACAAAGAGCTGGCTGTGTGCTAGAGTGGAGGTGTTTGAGTGCCTGGGATTTAACAAGCCCAGCACTGGGATTCCCTTCCCTATGGAAGCAACAGGCAAAGTGAGTTGGTGTCTGGGAGGGGGAGATGCCCTGGCAGTGGCAACTCCTGCAAATATCCTCCCCTGCACAGCCTTGTGGCTGGGAACCAGCAGAGCACCTCAGAGTGAGGCTCAGGCACCTCCTCCTCCTCACCCACTGGAGGGGATGAAGGCCCGGGGAGCTGAGGAGCCAAAGGAAACAGACAGAAGGCAGGGCCATGTGGACAATAAACAGTTTATTACCAATATGAACACAGATACTGTGATGCACTGACGTACCATTTCTCTTTATATTGTGATAACTCTGAGACAAAGAACTCGTTGGCTGACAACTAACATGTCTCTGTTTCTTCTGGTGATGCCACAATACATCTCTGTTGGCAAAGGATCTTCATTGACATTGCAGACTACTAGTAAAAGTACTTTGAAGTCATCTATCAAAAAGCAAATGGGTCACGTGTGTTCTTATCTACTACTAAAAAGAAAGGGAATACATTTAAATAAGCAAATACAAAATACAAAAAAAAAAAAAAAAAGGCTGACAAATCCAATGTGCAGTGTCAGATGAAATCTAAAAAATCCAGAACTTTAAAATTTAATATTCTTTAGATTAAGACTTTTTCTTTTCTTTTAAATGAAGCAAATCCAAGGCAGCAGCAAGCTTCAAAGTGTGCTGAGTCTGCTAATAAAAAGGGTATCAGAACAAAGACAGTGCAGGTGTCCTCTCTCCCCAGCTGGCATGACCTTGGGACACTCAGGAATGATCCAATCTTCCTGGCATCCTCAGTACCATCCGAATGCTTTGCAATCCTTATGTTGTACTGATCCTACTCAACTCCTGCCGTATGGCTAGAAAAACCAAACCAAACAGTTCAGTGCATGCTGGGTTTTTATAGATAAAGATATTTATAGGTGTTTAAATACCCCAGTGTGGGATGGCAAAGCTAAGTAGAGAGGCTGCACGCTGGCAAAAGGATGAGTGGAGGGGAGAAGGATGAGGAAGGAGAAGCAGTTGGCTGTTTGCTGGCACACTGCAGTGCTGGCTTGAAGGAGGGGGGACCTGCCAGGGGTTTGTTTTGCACTGAAATCAGCTAGGGAGGCTCTCTGAGGGCTGAGCTGCTGGGACAGGAGCCTGTGGGTGAGGGTCTCCTCAACCCCACGCTGCCCTGGGGTTTTCTGAGCACACAAGGGGACAGGGGATGGATTTTTAGCTCCTCTTTTTCCCCTCCTGGGTGAAACTGAGACTGGGGAGGGAGCAGGCTGTGGGCAACGTGGGCTTCAAAGGGCTGTGTGGCCTGAAAAAAGACATTTCACATTGCAGAGCAAGTTCTAAAGTGCTGCTACGTTGGCTTGTCAACCAGTTAGAAAACCTATTTGCAAAGCTGTCATCAAATGAAGGTCTGCAGCAGCTCTTCAAGCACAGGAGGCCTCCAGAAGATGCTCAGTTTGGTCCCTTTGTCCCCTCCTAGTCCCAGTGACAAGGGATTTCCCCACTCCCTGATTGTGATAACAGAGCTGCCACGGGCTACAGGCTTCCTCCTGCTTGTGAGAAACACCACCCAGGGAATTTCTCATAGGTTGGGGGTGAAAATGCTCAGCAGCAGCATAAAAATAGAGGATGAAAACAAGATATGATGATCAGAGCTCAGATAAGATGCTTGTTCTTCAGCTGTGTTCTAGGAATCAGAGCTGCTTCAAGAAGGCTGAAAATACCAGGGAACTTCTCTGCAGTTCCTATCATCTTTATCTATGGGGAATCAGTCAGAAAGATGAGAAAAATAATAATTTTTCTCTTTCTTACCATCAATTATCTCCTCTTTCACTTTGTGTAACTCTCTTACAACTTCCTCCAATATTTCCTGATGAGACAAAACACAAGTCAGCTGCTCAGAATTTTCCTTCTAAGAGGGGTGGAAGAAAAGGCAAGTTTAACACGGTTGTGCTGGTCCCCCACCTCCACTTTGCTGGCTCAGAGCCTAGCACTGCTAGCAGCTGTCCCTGCACTCCCAGCCTGAGGATGCAGAAGATGCTGGCACCGTTGCTTTGCATCATTTCTGTGTTTTCTCGATGAGGCAGCAGTGAGGTTGGGTGCTGTGGTGCTGCTCACCAGCCAGCCCCTTCTCTAAGCACCTCTAGGGGGAACCAGAAGGCTGAAGAGCTGCTTTGCCTGGTACAGCGCATGCATGGGGGAAAATGGGCGGCTCGTCACACCCCTGAGCTGTGGAAGGCTTTGGAACTCACCTGTTTCATTCGATCCAAATCTAAGGCGTCCATTGCCACGTCGTTGCTGCTGCTCACTGGCTTCATCCTTGAGAAGAGCACAGAAGAGGCAGTCAGGGCCACGCAGTGCACCCTCAGCTGCACCCTCCTGCTGCTGTGGCTCAGATGCTGGATCAGGGGCTCCCTCTTGTGCCCCTCTGGCACTCAGAGATGCTGCTTTCCCCCGCAGCAGAGTGCAAAGACTGCACCGAAACTTAATTTACTCCATTTAAATATATTTTTTTGGGGGTGGTAGGAGTCTCAGTGGTTTCAGACTAGAATTGCTGAGATGTCTGCAGGGGATAAATCCTGTTTAACAATGGTTTTTTTTTATTACAGCCTTTGGGATTTGCAAGCTAGAGAGCTGGTTTTCCCCTCCCAGGCTGTTTTCTGTACAGCAAGCCTGTCCTGGCCACCTAGATTTGGCTATTAAAGTGCTCTGAAAAATCCTACAGAGGAAAGAAAAGCCCAGTAATCCTTTCCTGACTGAGTCAAGTGGAGTTTGCTGATAGCACAGGCACTTCTTGACCCAGAAACAAACCCAATCTGGCCTTAATGGCAAGTTATCAGTTTTCCAGGATACTATTAGTCAGTGGGCTGAGCTCTAATGATGGCTGATAACAGGAATTAAGGAAGCAGAAGCTGCTTTGCCTTCTCTTTTAATCAGTAACTCTAAACCATTTCAAAAGTTAACCATGCTGTGGATGCTCCCAACAGCTCTGCCATCATCTCTGGGCCCAAACTGGTGGAGATTCTGCCACTTGGGCTTGCCAAGGGAAAAGCTGCACATGTCTCCTGCCACCTCACAGCTCAGCTGGGGGTTAAGACAGATAGAAATGAATAGGAACAGAAGCTGCTGAGAGCTTTGGAAACCTGCTTGTTTCCCCCACAGGAGTCATTTGAGCAAAGACTGAGCACTGCCCCAAGTGTCAAACCAGGGAAGACTTTATCCCACTGGACTCCTTCTCCCAGGATGGAATGGCATTGTAAGAACACTGGGGAAAAGTTGCTGGCTCCTTGAAAAAGTCCAAATTTCACTGCCATTTCCAAGGGGAAGGAATACCTCTTGGAAACTCCCACATACTTCCTAGAACCAACATGAGCCACTGGTTTTCAGAGAGCTGGAGAGACTGGACCAGCACAGGAAGGGTGTCTCTCCTCAGCTGCCCAAGATATCTCAGTCTGCAGGGGTGAGAACATGGGTGTGGATGTTCTAACAACCTGGGTGTTCTGACCCACAGGACTTCTGGAGTTTTACTTCAGGCTTCTTGGCTTTTGAGACCTGCCAGCTTTTGTCCCCCAGCTGTCTGAATGCCCTGTCTGTGGCTGGGCCTTTGAGAGCTCAGTGTTATTGACCAGCACCAAGCTTTGCTCTCCTTTCTCCTGCTTGCATGGGTGGAGGAATAAATCCCCTTCTCCCCAGCTGCAGGCCCTTCAGATTTCTGCCTTAGCTTTGGAATTTCTGTGGAGCTTGGACAATGAAATCTTCTCTAATTGGCAGGGTCATCCTGAACCTGCTGCAAAAAGATGCTCCAAACCCTGCCAAGCCCTAGCCTCAATTCATGAGCAGAAATGCTTTTAGCACTTCCTCAGGTGTGATTAACATCTGTGCCCACTTGAGCAGGGGGCTGTTTCCACTCTCCATGCTTTGTGCCAGGACAGACAAAGCAGCTGGTAGGAAAATCAGCACAGGACATGCCAGAAGACAAAGCATTAGTGCTGAGTGATGGGATTAGGCAAAGGAGAAGCCAAGGTGGTTAAGAAGCCAGGCTGTCAGCCAGTACCTAGAAGACACGTGGGATTGTGTGGGGCTCTTAGCTTCACAGCTCTTCACCACTGATGGGTTTCTACAGCAATGGAATGAAACAAGACATGAGTTGTGCAGGTGGCACAGGGGCCAGGGTGACCATCCCCACTGCTGCAGGGACACCCTGAACAGCTCACCTAGAAAGTAATGAAGATACAGGCTTTTCAACAGAATTGCTCCTTTCCCATGGCTTCTTCCCAGAGTCTGAAAAGAGAAAGAAGTTGCTGTTTATTTTCTCTAAGGATCAAACCATGGTGAGGTGGATGGGATGGTCTCATCCTGCTGCTTTCACTCAGGGAGGGTGAGTGACTTAGATCCAGAAAAGCAGGATTGCTGAAGGAGTGCAGTTGCATTGACAAAAATCTACTTAACAACCCCTTTAATTAGGGACTGGGGAGGCAAACACTGCTAAAGTGTTTCCTCCAGGAGGAGGAAAAGCAGAAATCACATCTATTAAAAAATACAAGGTAATTGCTGCAAGGCTCAGTTTATTCAGTACAATACTTATTTTAAGAAGTCTTAGATCTTCTGTCTGCATAGTTAGTAGAAAATGTGGGTGTAGCTAAAAAAAAAAAAAACAACCCTCAGTGAGCCCCCCACTATGCAAATCCCCACAGAGAATTTATTTAATGTTGTCTACATTTCAGGTCGGCTCCTCTGTGAGCTCCTAAAAAGCTCTTTACAAGAATGACAGACACTCCCAGGGAAACCTCTAGATCTCATTCCTCATCTAGGGCCTTGGCTTGTTCCTCTTCCCTGCCAAAGCAGCCAAGTCATGGCTTTGTTCCAAGAGGAAGCTGGAATGCTGAAATACTCATTCCCTTGGGAGAGACTTCATGCAGCAGGTATGGAAGCCAAGGCTGATGCAAGGATGAATCTGACTGGCTTGAAGCTTATCTACTTAGATACAGCTCTTTCAACTCATCATAGGAAAAAAAACCCCCATATTTAAGGGCTGTTTAATTTCACCTCATCACTCTCAGGATCAGCCTTCCTACTGGGTTAAGGAGGGATAACAGTTTGAGACCCAAAGCCCAGCTGGATAGACCAGGACAGTACACCACCAACAGTAAAATAATACTGATTTTTTTCTCCTAGATTTAGATGCAGTGTTGAAGATACAGATATTGAGCTACAGGACTGGACCCCATGAGCTAAACTGGGCTTACTGGCATTTGCTTGGCTGTGTTGTTGCTTGCTGAGCACAGCTTTTAAAACAACAGATACTTAGGAATTTTATTGATAGTGCCCTTAGAAGCAGGAGGAAGAACCCAGAGTATAGAGGTGGTCAAGAAGACAACATCAACACCAGAAGTTTGACTGAATACCTGCTGAATTTTGCTGCTGCTGGGTGGGACCTCGTGTGCTGGGTGAAGGAGAGGTGCTAGCATCATCCTGCCAAGAGAAAAAACCAGGACAGAGCTGAATTCAGGAGGAGAAATGAAGAGTTCTCTTCCACAAAAGCAAGTTTCCTCCAGGCACTGCTGGTGGGGTCAAGTCCACTTCAAGTTTCACCTCTAGCATGGCAAAATACATCATTTTTCTCCTTTTTTTTTTGCAAAAAAAGAGTCAGAAACTCTCTGTGATGTGGAAACTGAGCCCTCTGAGGAACCAGGAGGTCAGATCCCAGCCTTTTACTCCATGCCAGCCACTGGTAGCACTGAGAGTAGCCCAGGTACTGCCAGAATGTAACTAAATCAATATCCCCCTAAGTAGAAGATTAAAAACTACATCAGTCCTTAAAACAGACTCATGCAAAGCCTTATCTGTGCTTTGCAAATGGAATTGCCCCCAGTTGGACAAGAAGACACCCCCAGCACAAAGTGTACTCCAGATACACCTAAAACCTTTCTGAACAGTTTGGTGGTATATAAAAAAAACCCTGATTTCCTACCAAACAGCTTTAAACTCTGGATGGAATGTTGCTGTAGGTGCTCAAACTGCTGCATCAAGGTCAGTGCCAAGACTGAGTCAAATCAAAACTGTTTTGTGGACAACACACAGAACAGGTGAGACAGCAGTAAATAAAAGTTCCCCAAATTTGTCCAAATTCTCATTTCAGTGTAAGCATAATGAACACATGTTGTACCTTTTGAAATAGTTCTACTAGGTCCAATGGTCAATCCAGTGTTTTCCCCTTCTCCCCCCACACCCCAGACATGATCTGTGAGCTCCACGGGGAGCTGATAACTCTGCTTGGAGGTTGGCTGCCCCACAGGGCTGCTGCCCCACTTCACCTCAGCTGAAGCCACAAATGTAAAGCAAGAAACATCAATTTGCTCTTGCCAGAGGCTTCAGTGTGTCTTCTTAAGGGGCAAGAATCTTCTGCTCCCTACAACCTTCATCTCAGCCCACGAGAAGCTTTTAACCCAGTTAGCTCTTGACTGAAGCCAATCTACCCTTGGATCAGCCACACCCAGGGAAGGAGCAGAGGGCTGGCTTGGAAGGCAGCACATCAGCAGGTTTGCAGGAGCAGAACAGTCTTTTCACTTACATTTTGGCTTTCCTCTTCTTTTTTGTCAGCTGGCTTGTCTGACTGCGAGGCTGCTTTCCTCCTTTGCAAAGGAACAGGAGATAGGATACACAGTCAGCCCTCTGGAAACACATCCTCTACGTGGGAAGGCTGAGTCAGGCTCTGGGGGGAGTTAGGATTTCCTTAGTTCATCCCAGGGAACACCACAAAGGCTGGGGGGGGGGTGTTCAGCTGGGGAGGATCAGGGTAGGGCTGAGGGATCCAGACCTCATTGCTAGGACTCAGGGAGCATGAGGAGATGTGTGGAAGTGGAGGGTCTGGTGTCCTACACCAACCCAACCCCCCCCCAACAGGCATCTCTGAGGACCAGGCTGCTCCCCCCAGGTGGATCCTGCAAGGAGGACACTGTTCTCAGCCAGCTCCAAGATGGTTTTGCCACCTTGTGTTCCCCCATCCCTGTTCCCACTGTGGCAGTGCTCCTGTGGGATGGGAAGAGAGGCAGAAAAGCCCCTTAGCCCCAGCCCAGCCTCACCAGTAAAGATGGGGCACTATTTGTGTCCAGCTAAGACCCCATTCTACTATTAATTTAATTAAATTTAAAGCTATTCAACTATTTTAGTGCTGAAAAGAGAGAAAATTATCTATTTGATATTTTATGCTATTATCTATTTGATATTACTGCTGGAATCAGAGGGAGAAGAAAAAGCAATAATAACTGGCATCATTGAATGCCTTTTAACAGCATTTGATACAATTTGCTTTAAGTAGAGAATAATTTGGCCAGTCTGCCTGAAACACTGATAATTGAGAATCACTTACCTGCCAACCTGTCCTTCTAGTGAACACCTGTTTCTATTTTGGGGCCCAACATCCTGCATGTGCATCAAGAATTATTTGTCTCAGTTCTTTTCCTAGTTTACTCTTTCTAAAGCCAACTTTAAGACCCCAGAGGATGTATTTATCACCCCCTTTGGAAGTTACCACACAGCAGCTGAACTCTGCCAGGTCTCAGGGCTGCAACACCAACACTTTTATCTCAGAGGTGATGCTGGTGACTGCCAGGACCTGTCCAACTGAAGCACCAAAGTGACCCCTTGCTAAGCAGAAATGACAGCACCTTGTTCCACAGTTTGCTACAGAACTCATGCTTACTTGAAATGAAAACACAAACCTTTTTGCCAGTAATTTATTCATTTCTTCCATGAGTCCACCTCCTCCTCCTCCACTACTTGTTCGATTGGCATCACTCTTTGAGACCCCACTGGGGCTGGACCCTCCTGAACCATCTTCTGGCTGGAGAGAGAAACTGGAATGAATGAAGTTTCACTTACAGCCACACCCTTAATGATACATTTTGCTCATTATGAGGAACAGAAACCACCATCACAGCCCCAAAAACAGAGCTAGGATGTATTCTGGACCTGGGAATGGTCTGGGTGAGGCAAATATGTGATGAAAAACCAACAGGTCTGTTGGTTCATGGTTCTATTTGTGCCTTGCTGTGCAACCCTGACCTAAGTGGACACCCACCAATGTGAGGACTACACTGGTACTTTGTAAGCATGGTGCAGGTTGAGTATTTTCAGTCATTATAAGTGGTTAACAGAGACTTTGCAGAAGGAATGAAATCCTGGCATCATGAGAACTTGTAGCCATTGGCTAATCAGCATTTTCTGAAGAGCAGAAATCCTACCAGATGAGCATTGCCTGCTCAGCTTGATTTGCTCTCCAAACTCCTATTTAAACCTCCACCTGATAGTCAGCTGAAGTTTCACAGCACGTTTCACACTGGGTTTGCAGACCAAGCTGCCCTAGGCCTTCCTTCAGTCACAGAATCCTAGAATGTTAGGGGTTGGAAGGGACCTAGAAAGGTCATCTAGTCCAACCCACTCTAGGATCACCTAGATGAGGTCACCCAGGTGCAAATCCAGGTGGGTTTGGAACATCTCCACGGAAGGAGACTCCACAACCCCCCTGGGCAGCCTCTTCCACTTCTCCCATCACCCTCGGTGGGAAAAAGTGATTACCAAGAAGAGCCCAGTGGGGATTCCCATTTGCCAACTCCTTACCCGTTGAACTCTCCTCAGTTTGGCACCAGCCAGAGCTGCTGCAAGCCCTGACACTGACCCATCCTCAGGGGCAGCCCCTTGCCCGGCGCCTGCGGGCAGCGGGGGCGGTGGAGGGGGTGCAGCTCCCATGGGTGGTGGAGGGACTGGGGGGGGTGGTGGAGGTGGGGGTCCCCCTGATGAAGCAGGGATAACAGGAGCTCCACTGGGATGACCAGGTGGAAGTGCTGGGCCTGGAATGCAGAGAAAACAAGTTAGACATGGAAGCAAAGTCTCCTCCAGGCTGCAGGAGGGGGCATGCTCCTGCCTAGGGCAGGTGAGCTGACTGCATGACAAGCAGGGCAGGGAAGCACCAAGCACGTGAAGAATGGCAAAAGGTGGCTGCAGTGCCAATGCCACCTTGGCACCAGGCACTGCTGAATCAGCTTTCTTCCTCCTCCCTGGCCAGGCCACTTGTTTATTCTGTGCTGGCATCAAAACTTTCTTCGTTGCTGGCACCTTTTTCTGGCCATGTAGCTTGGACACCACCAAGCAGTCCTCCAGACTTCATTTCACATCATCTTCTCACCAGAACTCTGGGCTACAGGGATGCATCTCCTTGCTGTTGAACACAAGGCACGTGGCCCCAGCTGGTCTGGCAAAATAATGGGGGGGAGAGTGTCCAACTTCAAGCACCCCCAGGTTCAGCAGAGCTCTGAACCAGCAGCCTGCTGCTGGGTAACTCCACACTGCCTACCTGGAATGGGTCAGTGGAGCCAATCCCCCTCCCCAGGGGTACTCCCTGTGCCACCCTCTGCCAGAACAGGCTGCTCCTGATTCATAATCACAGGTTCAGTTGCTCACTAAGTGGTATTTTGAGAGACAGGCAGGTTTGGACTGAGGAATGTTTGGGAACTGTATTTAGCAGCTTGTTTTTCTTGTCAGATCTGAGTTTTCTCACAACAGTGCCTTATTTCTGAGGTGGCTTCTGCCACTATTTTACACTCCCCATTCCATTCTAGAAATGAAGCATAGCTGCTATCAAAAATACTCTAAACATTTCCAACTCTTTGGCTCATGGACAGAACAGCTAGCAATTCACCATGGGTACAGTTAATTGTAACTGCAAAACTGCACCCACCTAATCAGAGTCCAGCCTGAGTCTAAATAATGGCCTGATACAAGTTTAAAATAACTATTGAACTTACTGGATTTCAAGAGCTTCACATCAGCTGAAGGACTGAGCCTCCAGTGGTTGTGGTAATATTTCTAGCAGAAAGTGAAAGGAAATATCTCAGTTTTCTTCTTCTTCTGGCACATCATTTAAGCACTGATATGTGGGATGGATCCCAATCATAAAACATATGATCTGAATTGAAAATAAGGATTACTCCTAATTGTTCTCACTCTGCAAGCTTGAGGTGAGTACTGGAAATCAAGACCACATGAAAAGGGGCAGACTCTGCCTGGAATGGAATAGTTCTAGTGACAGCCCTCAACTATAAATGGTGCTCATACCAGGAAGGGTGTTTTTAGAACTAAATAAATTACACAAGCACATGGGATTCTGGGAAACTCCAATAAAATCCATCTTACATCTTTTTTTTTTCTGGTAATAGAAACACCACTTAAAAAAACAAAGCATAAAAATCACATCCTCTACCAGTACTGCTACACAGACAAGTCCACCACAGAGCTGGCCTCCAGCTTCAGGAGAGCCCATCCACTGTGTTTGGACCAGCTGGAAATTGATTTTGTTTGAAGCTCACTGTCAAATTCAATTCAGCTCTGCTGAGCACTACAATCTCCTCCTGGGCTAATACAGTGTGAACGTGCACTGCAACAACTCAGCTACAGGGCCCTGACCCTCTGGTTTTTGCTTTTTGCCTAGTTTTTAGCTCAGGAGGTCCCTGGGCCAGTGATTTTGTGATACTTTGCAGCTTGGTTTCAGAACAGCAGGAGCAGCCTCGGGTCTCTCAGCCCTTTTTCTAGCAGCCATGGGCAGTGCCAACAGGGCATTTCAAAGAGCTGAAAGCTAAGGCTTTCTACAGGTCACAACTCACAATCAGTACTTACTCAAGTGGGCAATGGCTGATGAAGTCATGTAAGGAGGGGTCCTCCTGGGTATAGTCACCTCAGACACAGCAGCAATGGAAGGGGGAGGCAATGGAAGACAGTGTGACATGGGCTGGTACCACTGCTGTGGGGGATGAGGTGATGGATGGGGGGCTGGGGAGGGAGCCTGGCCAAAGGAGCTGGTGATGGCTGGCAGCAGGGAGGAGGGTGCAGCTCCTAGGTGTGGCAAGAAGGACTCATCCACACTTCTCACTTGGGGCCCAGAGTGCTCTTCAGGGTGGCCATTCAGAGGTATGGTTGCTGTCTCCTGACCTGCTTTCTCTGGGGGTGCCTTGACCCTGTCAGGTGGGACAGGAATCACAGGGAGGATGCTGGGGGCACGTGGCTGCAGGGGGTCACCCCTCTCTGGAGGGGCAGAGGAAGCAGAAGACCAAGGAGAGCAGGAAAGAGAAGAGCGCCTGAGAGGCTGCAGAGAGGCCAGGTGGGAAGGATGGGGAGGTGGTGGGGACAGAGAGGTCTGCCTGATTCCTGGGGTTATGGTCCTGTGGTTTGGGCAGGCTGGAGGGGAGGAACTGGGGGTGACTGGCAGCTCAGAGGCTGAGTGCCTGTGCAGGAACTGGGGAAGGTCTCTGGCTCTCCGTGGGGATCTGAAAGAGGATTGACTGGCAGGCTCTGGGACTGGGCTGGCATGAGGTGGTGCTGGGGTGGGTACAGCACCAGAAGCAGGAGCACTGCAGCTACTGCAGGTGGGAGGAGGAGACTGGGGCTGGGAGGGGGGAGAGCACATGCTGATGTGAAGGGTGGAAACTAAAAGAAAAGACAAATGAAAAGAATCAGATGGGTATGTGGCAAGGAGCAAAACCAAGGCAAAGAGGCACGGAGGAGGAGGAGTGATGAAGTAAATGCAAACAGCAACTCAAAGCAAAGAGCACATGGTGCAGGCACCAGCTTGGGGGCTTCCAATGCTTGGCACAAGCACAGGGATGTGTGGAGCAGGATCTCAGCAGGGTGGGATGGGCTGCTTGATCCCCCCCCAGGGCTGTGTAGAGCAGGATTTGGGCAGCACAGGTAGGGCCGAGTGCTCTGGGGCCACTGAGGCTCTGCCAAGTCCCACGTGGATCTGTCAGGATCATGGGCATCAACCTGACCCCAGTGGCAGCTGCAAGGGACATGCTGGACACAGCAGTGGCCACCTTGTAGCCAGGCAGGGGACAGCCTGAAGCCCTGGGGAGCCACATCCCACTCCCTGGGGGTGCCAAGGCAGGATTTTGGCTACGTGCCCTATGTAGGGTAGCCCACACTGAACCACTCAGGTTGGGAAAGCCCCTTGGGATCATCCAGTCCAACCATTAACTCTACAAAGTTCACTCCTAAACCATGTCCCTCAGAACCACATCCACAGTAACCTCTGTCAAAACAGAGTCCAGCAGCTTCTGCTGCTGACTGAGGTCTGTGTGTGTATCTGAGCTGCAAAAAGCTGTAACAGCTGAGGGGAAAAAAAAATCACTTATGTGGCCAAATTAACTGAAAAAACACCCACGAAACCAAAGCCCAAACACAAGATGGCCACCTTGGCTTGCTTGTTCCACCCTCTTTCAGAGAGGCAAGGCCATATTTTGTAGTTATAAACTACTCTGCCATCTCTTCTCTCAGCTTAATGCAGCTTAATATGCTACAGAAGATTTTATGTAAGCTTATTAAGTATATATTTTTTCCTATTAAGCTCACAGAAGACTCCTCAACTCCACCACCACAAAAAATGAGCATCCAGAGCTGTATTTCCCTCTGTGCTGGAGTTTGCTTTGGGCTTCAGGGTGATGGGGAGGACCTGACTGCACATCCAGCAGCCAGCTCAGGTCTGAAACCCAGAATCAATGTCTGTCCTAGGTGCAAACACTTCCAGATCTAATCCTAACTCCACTTGGAGCAGCCCAGCTGCAGCTCCAGCTCGAGGAGCCAAGCAGGGTGACACAATCTGCTGGGTGTGATACATGCCTGTGGTGGAGGTTCTTCTTTCCAGAGACTCCTGGCGCTGTTGCTGTTGCTCCATCACTTGTCTAAAACAGCAAGGAAAAAAACCCAGGGGTCATTATATGCTCTGCATCACTTGGAGGAAAAGCTTCAAGCCCTGAGAAGCACCCAAGGTGGGTGTCCTGGGGGGGGTGAGCCAGTCCCTCCCAGAAAGAGTGTAACCCAGACACTGCCCTGCACTGCCAGGGGTGGTTGGTGCACTGGAGGGAACTCAAGCACAAGGCTGAAATTACCTTACTGAAGCACTTGGTAAGAAGGTTTAGCATCATTTTTTTTTCATGGTTTCTAGACCAACTTTGCCTTGAATTTGTTCCATGGATATTTAGTTCAATCTTAACTGCACAGAGATATCTTTTTTTTTTTTCTCCAACAGCTTTATTTCATTGTCTATATAGTCAGGCAAGCCTAACTCCAAGCAACACTTCTATTTTGACTCCTTAGAGACTATTTTAGAGAGATCTCCCTGCTAAAGTCCAAAAAAAATAAAGTTACATTATATAGGAAAAAAAAATAATGTTAATTTTCAAAACAAATTTCCCATATTTCAATTAATTCACTTAATGGGAAAGGAAAAGTCAAGATTTCACTGTGGGGGTCAAGATTTCACTGTGGGGTCAATCCTAAAGTGTTTTTTTTTTCCTCATTAAACATGGGAGAAATCCTAAATTTATCTGGAGCACAGCCTTGGAAAACTCTAGCCTGAGAAAGCAGGAAAGAAATATGGATGTGTCCAAGTTGTCAGAGCCACAGCAGAGCAGGCAGAGGTGCCATTTGGAGTCTGGGGTTCATGCCAGTCCTGTCTGCCCTTGGACACAAGCAGCTTGTGTGTGCCAAAGGCATCCTCCCACACGTGCTAAAAAGAGAAGTTCTTACACTCTTAGCAGTCAGAAATATTCCAGTGGAACTAAATAAAGCTCAAGAGTGGCACAAGGCTGCTTAAGGAGCATGCAAGGAGGAGAAATTACACTCTGACTTAAAAATATGTTTGAAGTTTTGTGTAAAGGGCTCTAAAAATCCTTGTAAACAGATTTTTAAGGTAGTTACTTCTTTATTTTGCCTGCTTATAAGGTTAAAAAAAAAAAACACCCTAGGCCTAAAAATAAGCCTGTTCTGTGCTTAAAGAATGCATCAGCATCATTAAAGCTGAAAATCCTCTAATGCAGATGCAGTAATATCTAAGGGCATCTATGCCACAGCTTATTCCAGTCTAGTGGAGCACAAGAAGCTTTCTCAGAACCAGGTGCCCTGTAGCAGTTGAGTAACACTAAGTAAAAGGCTTTTTTTTTTTGCCTCTAAATAGAAAACAGTAAATATATATTTTTTTTTTCTATCAGAAAACAGTAAATATATATTTT
>JAOEGS010011334.1:0-16184 GCA_025447755.1 Corythornis vintsioides | reverse complement strand
CCTTTGGGGAGGGAGGGGGGTTAAAAGAGAGCGGTCTGTTATCGGTCTGGGGGTTGCCCTGACCCCAAACCGCAACAATATACAAAACCAGTACCAAAACAAACAAGCCCACAATGGCAATTATATCACCATCACCACTGATGCTGTCAGCCGGCAAAGAGGACAACCCAGTGCAGATGGAAAATGGTTTCAGGAACACACTGATTGGGACTGAAGGAAGAACAGACAAGATTCCTCCTCAGATGCCAGCCATTGAAGAAGCTTGATCCTTTTGTGATTCCTCAAACTTATACCAAATATGATGTGCAAGGGCTGAATTCCTTCATTGGTCAGTTTAGGGTCACCTGGCCTGGCCTTTTCTCCCTGCAGGTGCAGTCTTTCACTTTTTTACTTTCACTCCCCAGCATAATACACAAGATCCAGCAGTGGCCTAGCTCTGCACACCAACCCTTGGTAGTAACTCTAACAACGGGGTGTTATCTCTGCTAGAAGCAGACACTGCCTAGGAGAACAGGCTGTTAATTTCAGACAGTGCAGTCGGTTATAAGAACTGAGCTGAAAAGTAAAATCATTCCCTCAAACCAGGACATGCTCCCAGCAGTAGTAAGCTAAATTATAAAACTCAGCTGATAGTGCATTACCATCTACTACCAAGACAACTGACTACTTTTCCAAGTTCAAAAACTTCTATTTGGAAGACAATCCAATTAATTCATCGAACATGAAGATTTAAGTATGAGCACAGCCATCTCCAAAACCTGAACTGAAGGCTAAACTTAAGATCAGACTTCACAAAAATATGGATCAGGTATCACTTCACACACTAAGACTACTCCTTGGTTTGGGATCTTTCCTCGGAAAAAAAAAAAAAAAAAAAAAAAGTACTTCCCCTAATTTATGCTGGCATTAAAAAAAAAAAAAAAAGGCACAGCATCTAAGACACCAAAAACTAACAATAAAAAATTGTTATGCTGAAATAGGGGCATGTGATACATTTATCTTAATATTAAATAGGAAGGTCTCCAGAAAAGATTATCCTGACACTTCCCAGCTCAGAAAGATGTTCCAACAAAGATGTGTGCTTGAACTGACTAGGCATATACTTAAGATACTATTTTCATAAAAAGTCTTAGGCCACAAGCATGAATTCACTGAAGGATTAACCAGAAGGTGGGGCTATTCTATCAGCACTACCTGTCACCATCATTACATGCAGCACTGAAATACACACTTGGAAGCTACCTGCAAAAGAAAAAAGCCTTTTAATGAAATACAACCTATGTAGTTCACATGTGTATTTCTGTAAAAGAGAATCATTAGTGCAAATATCTCATTGTAAAGATCATTTTCTCATGACTGAAAAATAAACACACATAAATCAACATTCATACCACAAGGCTATCCAGAACTTTCACAGTTTTTTTACACCACACAGGCACACAAGACAAATTTCTTCTCTGACTATAACATACCACGGAAACCTTATAGATGAAAGGGAATGTAGTAGAAGTTCAAGCAAATCAGGATCCCTAAACATCTGATAAAATTCAGCTCCTGAAAAAGGGTTTATGCTGAGGAAAAACACCATCCCACCCCACAATGTATAGCCTATTTCTCAGAATCTCTGTCAAGCATTTGAATTGAGAGCTAGAGAAATATTTCCTACGATAAATTTTTGCAACTGTAAGAGAAGACACAAAAAACGCCCAATATATTAATGCTCAAGAAGCTGCTTGGGAGCTACTCCAGGAGCGTTAAATTAACCTTCAGCAGGCAGTGCCGCACAACACATCAAGCAAGTATTACTCAAAGCCGACGTGTTTTCCCGGCAATATCCGCACGAGGTTAATCCCGCTCGGCAGGGCAGGGGGCAACAAGGCCACGGCATCACAAGCCCGGCAGGACATGGCGTGACCCACAGGCTTTCCACTAAAAGTGCCTAAAAGTTTTACCGTAATGCCGCCTCGCACAGCCGGGAGGAGTGTCGAGGCGGACCGTGCAGCGCACAGCGCACCACGAACCATGAAACGCACCCTGCGGACACCGGCGGGGTGCGCGCCGCAGAGGCACCGGCTCCACCCCCTGTCGCGGGCAGATCGACTCCCCGACCCCGAAACCAGACACCGCTCCTACCGCAGGGCCCGTAGCTATGCCCGCAGGTGGGGACGCACAGGCTACCGAGTCCCCACGCACACCCGCCGCTCCCCGACAGGGATGGGCCCGCACAGGGGAGCCCCGGCGGCCGGGTAAGCCCCACTCTGCCTCACCTCAGTCCCGGCCAGTCCCAGCGGACGCCTCGCCGTCCTGCACCCCGCCCGGCCCTGCCTCCGCTGCCGCCCGGCCTCCTCTGCCGAGGACGATACCGGCTCCCAGGGCTTCACCTTCGCGGCAGCCGCTGACCCTAGTGCTGGGGCTGCCCCGCAGCCTCCCTGAGGGAGAGGCGAGGCGACAGCAAGGGTGCCCTGCACCCCACTCACTCAGACGGGTGCGCCGTGTCGCGCTAGGGCGGCGGCTCCGCGCTGCGTCCCCAACGTCTTCACGCGAGCGGCGGCAAGAACCTGCCCGCACCGCAGCGCGTCACAGTACACCCCCCCCGCGCCCCGCCGCGCCCTGGCTTCGCGCAGGCGCCGCTCGCCCCCGGCTGGGGGAGCACGGTACCCGGGGTGTGCGGCAGTGCGGCGCGCTCCCCGGCCGGAGGTACAGGACCGGAGGTAGCGACGGCTCTCGACAGCGCCGGAGAAGGCTGCGAGGGGAGGCCGGGAAGATCTTCCCCTGGCCACGGGCTGCCTTCTCCCGGCCTGCCTCTGACACGGTGACGCTGGAGGCCTTCCAGGCGGCGACTGGGGGCGCCTCGCCGGTGCCCGGGGCCGGGTGGCGGGGAAGCATGCGGGCTACCTCCGGCAGCTGCTGCACGGACCGTACGGGAATCACAGGGCGGCAAGACCGGCATAACAAGTCGCGTGAATGTGTCTTAACGGCAGTCACCCTCACCCCGGACGCTCGCACCGGAGCTGTCCGTTTGCGCGGTGCGTTTCCCCCTCCCAGTAGGACTTTCACACCCCCGGTTTTTCATGGCAGGTACGTACTGGCAACTGCGGTGAAGCCATAGGTCTCTGCTGCCTAGGGCACTGAAGAAGCAGTGAAGCAAGGAAGAAAACTCAAGATCAACGACTTGTAAAAGCCGAAGTCCTAATTATCTTTTTTCCTCCCTCTTTGCCCTCCAGACTTTTGGAAAAAAAAAAAAAAAAACCAAAAAAAACCAACCCACCACTTTTAAACCATTACACTTTATAGGAAATTAACGTCTGATGTGCACTGTCTTAAGCCAGTCAGTATCACTTATGACTTCTGAAGTGGGCAATTTAATCTCCCTCCCTGACACTGATTAACCTTTAAGAACCAAGAAGTAACCATCTGCATTAAGTTCCTCAAAGAAAGAAAGAAATTGCTACTATTTCCAAGGTCAAATCTTTACACTGGTAATTTACAAAATTTACAGAGGTGAACCAGACCTTTAGTGACAGCTGGTAAATTGAAATGTGGTTCAAATCTCATTTCTACCAATAATAACAGAATTACACAGAATTGTTGTTGAGGCTGGAATAGACCTTTGAGATCATCAAGTGCAGCCTAAGACCTGACACCATGACACCCCGCTAGACCATGTCACTAAGTGCCACATCCAATCTTTCCTTAAACACCACTAGGGATGGCGACCACCACTTCCCTGGGCAGCCCATTCCTGTGTCTAATGACCCTTTCCATAAGGAGGTGCTTCCTCATATCTAACCTAAACCTGCCCTGGCACAGCTTCAGGCCATACTATCTTGTTCTGTCTCTGGTTACCTAGGAGAAGAGTCCAGCCCCCATCTACCTACAACCTCCCTTCAGATTCACAGATTCACAGATCTTAGGGGTTGGAAGGGACCTAGAAGATCATCTAGTCCAACCCCCACACCTGAGCAGGATCACCTAGACCAAGTCACCCAGGAACAGATCCAGGCGGGTCTTAAGTGTCTCCAGAGATGGAGACTCCACAACCCCCCTGGGCAGCCTGTAGTTGTAGTGAGTGATGAGGTCTCCACTGAGTCTTCTTCAGGCTGAACAGTCCCAGCTCCCTCAGCCTCTCCTCTTAACTTTCCCTCCAGCCCCTTCACCAGTCTTGTCTCTCCTCTGGACTCGCTCCAACACCTCAACATCCTATGATATCACAGCATCACAGAATCATGGTTGGAAAGGACCTCCAGGGTCATCAAGTCCAACCTTGATAAAGGTACAAGCCCTATTAGAAATATACAAAGTTCATTTCCCAGTATTACTGGGAGAGTTACCCATTCTAATTCTTATTCAATAAAAAGCAGATTTCAGTTCCTTTAAATTGTACACACTTTATTCTTCTTGCCTTTCAAAATACATGCACCTGACTACAGTACTTGCTACTACTGTCAAACACACCGCTACTACAGTCTTACTCTACTCACAAAAACAGGAAAAAAAATACCCAAGATTACTACTCTCTAGAAAATAACAGTGTGTTTTGGTTAAAAGGTGGCAACTTTTCCTTAGGGCTGATTCACCTGAAGAATAGTTTAAAATTACTGCCTGTTACTTAGGTGGTGTTACAGTATTAGAAAATCACATTCTAAGGAAAGCTTCTCATCCATGCAATCATCCATAGATGATCTACACAGAGAGCATACACATCTATAACAGAACGAAGATGCTTCACTGGCAAGTCAGCAGAAACCACACAAGTTAGGAGCAGAGGACTACTCTCCTAGACAGGAGATTAACAGTTCTCCTCTCTGGGCCTGGTTAAATACAGTGTTGTCTAGCTAACTACCCAGTATTTTCTGACCAGTAAAATCAACTGGAATTTTGGTGGAGTTAATTCAAGCTTAAAGTGGTGTTAGAGATTCTTTGGTCCATTATGATATAATTTATGTATAAATGGTCTATTACATTTTCTTAAGTCTCCCTCCCATCATATTAACATGAATGGAAAGGAGTGATTAAGCCAGTTGTTCTTGACTTAATTATTCACTTGGTCTTTCTCCAGCAAATAATTCAACATTAATTATGCTTACTAGAACTTGTAAAACTATGGGTTATGATCAGAAAATACACCTGTATTTGGAAGGAGCTTCCTCCCTTCTCTTATGGATTTCTCCAGTCATCTAGTGTGAATGAGGATCATGTAGACAATCAGAATGTAGGAATTTACCAGCACAGCAGCAAAGGGAAGGAACAGTCTCATTTGTTCCATAACAGTGGTCACATTGGATGACGATTGAAAGAGCACATTAAAAGAGCAAACAGTACCACTAAAACTTTGCTGTGAAGTTTACTCATGGAATTATTTTAGATGTATAATGTTGTCTAAAGCAAAGCAGAAGACATGGACTAAATGCAAGTATGACTCAGGCAAAGACAAAAATAGTGTCAGTCAGGCTCTGGCAAGTAAAGAGCAAGTGGGGGGTGTAGATAAAAATCTCTCAAATTTTTTAAAGCTGAAGTCAAAGTCAGTTTACTTAGTTGAGATGGAATATTTTTAAATAGCTTTGTATGTGTCTTGACATATGACAAAAATAAATCACTTAAAAATATGAGAATTTGCTAAAGATAACTCAGAGATAAGCCAGGAGCTCCTGACATTGTAGGAGTCAACAGGGAAACACTGCTGAAATACCTTAAAGGGATTAAAGGGTGGGTGTTTGTCTAAGAAGATGACATTGCAGCAGCCCAGGTGATGTGTCTCTATACCAATGCCAATAGCACAGGAGTCAGGAAGGCCAAGGCATGGCTGGGGCAAGGAATGTAAGGAACAGTAAGAAAAGCTTCTACAGGTATGTCAACCAGAAAAGGAAAGTCAAACAAATCGTATCCTCAGTGATGAGCAAGACTGGCAAGCTAGTAACAAATGAGAAGAAGGCTGAGGTACTCAGAAACAGTTTTGCCTCCGTCTCCACTAACAATCTCTCTTCCCATACCTCCCGCGTTGATGGACTGCAAGATGGGGACCAGGATGGCAAACACCCTCCCACTGTAAGAGGACGGGTTTGTGATGACCTGAGCGATCTGAACATACATACATAGGTTTATGGGACCTGATGTTAGGGGTTGGAAGGGACCTAGAAAGATCACCTAGTCCAATCCCCCTGCCAGAGCAGGATCACCTAGACTAAGTCACCCAGGAATGCATCCAGGCAGGTCGTCTTCTCATCCAGAGAAGGAGACTCCACAACCTCCCAGGGGAGCCCATTCCAGAGCTCTGTCATCCTCACTGGGAAAAAGTTTTTCCTTGGGTTTACCCTAAACCTCTTCAACTTACTCTCATTGCCTCTTGTCCTGTCATTGGATGACACTGAGAAAAGTCTGGCTCCATCCTCTCTACACTCACCTTTAACATATTTCTAGACAATGATGAGGTCCCCCCTTAGTCTCCTCTTTCTCCAGGCTAAAGATCCCCAGCTCTCTTAGCCTCTCCTCATGTCAGAGTCCAGATGGAATTGGCTGATGCAGTTGCCAAGCCATATTTGAAATGTCACAGCATTCAGGTGAAACGGCAGCAAAACAGCAATGGTGCATTCTGCCACAGAACAGGTTCCATACAAAACTAAGTTTCTGATTTTGGTAATTTGTAGAACACTTTCTGCTTTTCCAACTATAGCTTCTGTTCTTTCTCACTTTTGAGAAGATCTTTTGAGCTCTGCGTGTTTTTCAATGCATACAAAACCCTTTCAGTTCAGCTTCACATCTGTGGTTCATTCAGCTACTCTTGCATTTTCAATAATACAAATGACATAACGCATCAGTATTCTTTGCACAGAGTGATTCAGAATGTATAGGTTTGTACCCTGGTGGATATTTAAGTGTGCTGAAGACTAGGGTGGGGAAGGAGTATTGCTTTTCAGAGAAGGAAGAGGACAAATCTATGAAGTGATGCACCATGTTTCAAAGGATCATACCAAGTCAGACACTTTTTTCCATATGCCTACTGACAAATCACATTTAATTTATACATGCAAGATATTAACACACACCAAAAAAATAGCATTGAGTGAATCTTGTGCATTTCAGTCAAAAAAGAGCCTCCATATTAACGTTTTAAAATAAAAAACAAACAACAAAACAATTTAATTTGTGCACAGAGGTCAGTATGTTGCTACTTCTTCACATCCTGACTACTACCATGGGTATTTTTAGTTACATCAGTTACAGCAGATTTTGACTGCTTATATGACCACAAAGCTAAGTATTATGAAGCTATAAATGAGGGCAGTTTTTTCAGGTTTTGTTTATAAACAGACCCTTAATCTGCAACAGCCTGTGGTAAATTCCTTCATATATAGGCATATTAAAGAACAGCAAGAATTGAAAGACTTTGGCACAGCTTAAAGTAATCTTTCTTCTATTCATGAAAGTATTTGCATACTTTCACATATCTCCATTTCCCTTTTCCCCTACACCAGTTACTTCCATTAATAAAAGCATCCTAAGCAATTGTAAGCTCCCAAAAAATCAGCCATACTTTAAGCAAGGAAAAAGGTAAATAATAATCTTCAGAAATGACTGAGATACCTACTTCTTGGGAAAAAGCTAACAAAGTAATTTGCAGCAGGTAACCTCTTCCCATGATGGACTTAGACTCTTTGTTAGTCAGATAGTGATAAACAAGTGATGTAGTTTTGTACAAACAGGTCAATATGTAACTCTACACACTTAACATTCTTGATATAGCAAATTAGACTTACCTTTTAGGTCTTCTTCAATTTATTGAACATGTTTTAAGAAGAATACATTATAAACAGGCAACATTTGAATGGAAAGACATGGTTTACCAATAATTTAATTTGCCTTTGTGCCCACAGTACTTCAAAGACTGCAGATACTTTTTTTTTTGCTTATGTCGGTCAAATTTCCTTTCACTTTTTTTTTTTTTCTGAAGATTAACAGTAGAGGACAAGTTTGCTCATTTCTGCTCTTAACTATCACTAAAAATTCATAATGCTTTAGCATGAGTTTCTGCAGTGTAAAAATAGACGTTCTATATTACAAACTCATACAATATACATCAAATACCTTCAAAATTAATGTCGTATCATTTTGAAAGAGCAAAAATAGCAGGTAGTCAACTGACTTACACTCTAACTGGTGCATGGTTAGCTGAAGTTTTCTTAAACAACACAGCCTATTTAAGTCAAGCATTACGGGGACAAAGGTACTCCATAATTAATACTGAAGTAAGTTACTCATACTTCTTACATTTCACCAAGAAGGAACTGCACAACACAATCTGAATACAAACACCAAGAAAGCATTACCCACTGCTACACCAAGAACTAATACAGACAAAGCCACTCGGGCTGCTACACCCAGAAGCTGAACATTGTAATCACAAGTAGGTGGCAATCCCACTGCCTGTCATGGTCAAACAATATTGCACAGGGCTTTATGATTTGAAGCAAATATGGTTTGTGCCCCTATATAACAAGGTCCACCTACTAGATTTTTTGGAATGTCTTGCCAAGCCCAATCCCCACAAATTAAGAATATACTGGGGGTAAGGCCTTAGCAGAATCATTGTTCCACAATGACAAGACAAGCTCCCTACCCCTAAACATGCCATACGCCTCTAAAGATCTAAGACTAGATTCATCCCTGTCATCAGTTCCTCATAACTGACCAGGACTCCAAAACCCATAAGGAGACCCAGGGGAAACTTTTGTCCAACCTGTGCTGTTACAGAGATTGGGCCATTTTATATTTGGAAAGGCATTTTGTAAAATAAATCGATATGCATTAGTTCCTGCAAATTTATCACCAAATAAAACACAAGTTTGTGGCCAATTTTGTGAGGAATTGCCAATAGCCTGTGAGGTCATGATGTTCAGCTCACGAGGGTCCCATGCTAGAGTAACACTTAATCCCATAATTAATTCAGCTGTACAATTAGCAATACTAAAACTCTTATTACAATTGTTTCTACTAAATCTAGCAAAAGCGGATATATCAAACTGAGGAATGCCTATCAGGCACATCTTAAATGGACCAGTGGCTGATGCCATAGCTAGAAAAAACTCACTGTTCCCTGTTTCATTCACCCAAGTAACCAGTAAGTTCTTTCGTGGGTCAGTCTTGGTCAACAGGCTGATTACTAGTAGTGGGAACAGGATGATCATGAGAGCGAGTTGCCGCTTCACGGTTGATCGCAGGCCGTACACAGAGACTTGGTACCCACACAGGTCCTTGATCTGTTGAAACACAAAACTACCCTCGACCATGAAAGAGAACTGAAACAGGGCCCTGCCATATTCCTGTCTTAGGGTCCTTACACATAATTATCATCAGAGGGATTGATGCAGGATGTTTCATCTTCAGTGACATGTGATGAATAACAACTGAAAGCTCCTCACGAGTTCCTGTAACACTAAGAAAGTTAATACAAATAAAACTTTCATGAGCCTCTCCTGTACATCCATGATGTTTTTGTGTTTATCTAAATAGGTTTTCAATATATGATGAGTTCTTTCAATTATAGCTTGATCTGTTGGGGAATGACAAATACCTGTTACATGTTTGACTCTCCACGTTGTTAGAAATTCCCGAACACATGCACAACCATATGCTGGACCGTTGTCAGTCTTAATTTGCTGAGGAACACTCATAACTGCAAAACAAGCTGTCAAATGTTTACACACATTTACCCATCTCTCCTGACAATGCAGTTGCCCAAATCATACCAGAGTAAGTATCTACACAAACATGAATATATTTCTGCCAGCCAAAAGGGTTAAAATGTGTAACATCCATCTACCACAATTTCAAGGCTTTCAATCCTCTCAGATTTACTCCTATGCCTATACCTGGCCCCTGGTGACTACACTGTGGATATTCATGGACAATAGATACAGCTTCAGCATGTGTAAGTTCAAATTGCTGGTGCAATGCCCGGGCAGTCTGGTGAAACAAAGTGTGTGATTCTCGAGCTTGTACAAATGGACACACTGATGGCAATAAATGTGCAGAACTAACCAAACAATCTGCTATGGCGTTACCTTCTCCTAATCCTAAATTAGTTTCATGGCTGCGGATGTGAATGATGCAATAGGTGTGCTGTCGAGCAGTCAGTGCCCCTCTTAGTTGTATTAAAAGCTGTAAAAGGTGAGGATTCCTGACCTCTCTAAGGAGGGAGTCTTCAATGCGTTTTACCAATCCTACCACATACAACGAATCAGATACTACATTAAGTGGATAAGCATGCCATTGCTGAAATGCCCATACAACAGCAGCCACTTCTAGGGTTTGTAAAGAGTCTTCACAACTACCTTGTATAACATGAGATTGCCAGGCAGAATCTTTTGTTAGTTTCCATACACACACTGCCTTTTTTGATGCTTTCCCTCCATCAGTAAAGACCATAATTCCTTGAACAGGTCTCAGGGATGATTTTGGTTGTAGGACCCACTGAATTTGAGAAAACACTTGCCAAAGAGGGCCTTTAGGTTGTTAATTGTGTGTATATCCTGAAAAGCCAAGAAAGGCTTCCTGTAAGGGTACACTATGATGTAAACACCATTCCCACTGTTCAGAGGGTAAAGGAACGGAGGAGATATCATGTGGCTCACAGCCTGCCATGTCCAGAATTCAAGTACGACCTTTCCTTACCAATTCTGCTATTGCTTCAACCCGTGTTTGAACTGTGGTTTTCGGTTGTACTGCAGGAAATAGCAGCTCCAAAATTCTAAGGTTACCCTTACTGCTACCTCTAGTTTTCTCAAGTGTTTCAAGTTTTTAAAATTTGTCAATAGCATTTTGACTAATTATGACATTTTTGGCATTCTTGGGGACTTCTCCCCCTCTTTCCCTTTGCCACTGACAAATGAGGGCAAAAAGAAATCCTGGGCATTACAGATGACAAGAGACAAAGGTAACAAAAGATTACAACAATAAACAAAGGCTAAGGGGATTCACTCAACCAAAGATTTTAAGTAATTAAGTTGCTTAGTAAGAGAAACAGGACGTTCTGCATTATGCTGCCGTAACAAAGCAACAAGGGTGCTCAATCGGTAACACCAACCACAGAACGAACCCACTGTAAGTTACATAAAATGGTTTCTACATGTCAGGGTTTCAATATGACAATCAAAATAATTTTTTTGAGGCTGAATGATAGAATCCGTAATTTTACAGCCCAAATATTGCCATGGTGATTTGTTCTGGATTTTCTCAGGAGCTACAAGAAGTCCTATTTCTTTTAGCTAGAGTTCAATAAGTTGGATGTTATGCTGAGAAAATGGCTTCTCATGACAACACAAAATGTTGTCCATATAGTGATAGATAATGGCCTCTGACCACATGGATCAAATGGGTGCCAATGCCCATGAAACATACAATTGACATAGAGTGGGTGAATTTTTCATCCCCTGTGGCAGAACCACCCATTCATAAAGGTAGATACAGCAGGCTCTCCCTTGATAATGACATACACTGTTTCATCACTAATCATTGTTTGAGATCCTCCACCTACGCCAATTATAGATGATCAAGGTTTCTTTAAGGGCCATTCAGGGGGCCAAACATTTTGATTCACAATGGTAACATCAACTCCAGTATCCAACATTGCTGTAAGATAGTTAACAAATTTTGCATTATATTCACACTTACATTAGGATGATCTTGCAAAGACCGTGTCAGACAAACTACCAGTCCAGTGGATCCAGAAACACCAGACCTTTGTTGGCCTGACTGCAATGGTTGCTGGGGTTTTGTGCGATTCTACTGCCTGCTGGGATTGTAATTGGAGGGTTTAGGGTATAAGCCATAATTTGAATTTCTCCTTTACAATCATCATCAATTACTCCTGGTATAACAATAACACTCTCTACCTCTTAGTTTTTGATTGTTTGTTAGAGGTCCCTGAGCTTGACTGGGTATTTTTACTACAGATGTGTTAGTAAGTGTCACTGTTACTGTGGTTTCCAGGTCCATGCTGAGGCTCCCTCGGGTTGCTGGTGATGTTGATTCCAAGAATCCTGGACAGTCACGGCTACTGTTGTTGTCGCATAGCCACCTGTGTGCTTTTTCCCATTTCCCACTTTTCAGCAAGCAGCAGTAGCATGAGTTCCACTTTGACAAGCATCACACCAAACAACAGAATGACATCAGCTGCGAATATGTCTGGTTTGTTCGCACCGATAGACAATAAGCTTATCTGATGAGTTTCCCTTCCTTGTTGCCCATTGTTTCTTTCCAGTCAGGGCGACAGCCAAAACTTGAGTCTGTCCTTGTATCACGTCCTTTACCACCTCTTGAAGAGTAGAGAACATTTTTTGAGGCTCTGGCCTTTCAGCAATTTGTGTAACACTACTCTCTAAATTCTGTAATTTCTTCAACACTTCACCTAAAACCTTATCTGTAGATGATCCCACTGTCTGTCTACTTCAGGGAGGGCTATTATGACCACTCACACAGGTCGATATGTGTGAACAACCCTTACCACCGACTGCACCAGGAGGGTTATCAGGCTCAGTTACTGGTTGCTGGTAAATATGGAAATCAGGGCAGCAAGCTTGCCCTCCTTGCTGAGCTTCTTCAGATTTATTTGTTACAGAAGTAGATGGCACTGCGACGTCTTGCTCAGCATTTTCTGTTTAACAGTTCCGAAACTGATCTAGTGATGGGAGCTGACATCCCCCTCACCAGAGTATTAGAGGTTCCCAGATAGAACTGCTCGAGCTGAGATTGTTTTGGTATAGCCCTGGTAGATTCGTAGGGTTCTGTGTGTTCTGTTTAGCCACCAGAGCTTGTGCGGCAGCCATAGCGAACTTTCATTCTGCCTGCATTTCTTGTAAGGTATTGATAATATCATGCCACACCAGTCCCAAATCTTTTGCCATCTTCTCATCCTTCTCTCCATTAATTGTGGCTTCCCAGAGCAAAATGCCAACCTCCCGCCATTCTGCAGGAATAAATAGTAACGGTATATCTATCATCTGTCCTTTATCTTTTGCCCAACATGTAAGCTCCAAAATCTTCTTACTATTCACAGATAAACCTCTCTTAGAGAGAACACTGCCTAACAGTTGAACTGCCACCTCTAACTCCATCTTGTATCAAGAGGTTTGTAGTCCTACTTTACAGGAGGTGAGTTGCGGTCCCACAGCCAGGTATTACTGCCTTTTGCCAGTAACGCCTCTCCTGTCCATCTTTTTCCTACACTTTTTCCTCTCTTAAGCAAAGTGTCCCTGTTCAGGTGCCATTTGTTGGAAAGAGCACAGCCAGAGTAACATCTCAACTCAATGTGAGTAGCTCATTCTCCACCTTTATCCACAGTGAGTAGCCGACAAATAAGTAACAGGTGATTTTATTTCTCTGGAAGTTCCCACACATACCAGAAGCTAGATCATTCCTTCACAGTGCTCTAACAATGCATATAAATATATCACATCAGATTAAAGTGCTATGATGTTCTCAAAACAAAGCATCTCAGAGGCTACTGCAGTCAACATGTGTTTACTTTTTCAACTATCACAGTCATTTCACACACATACATAGCCAACCTGCTTTTGATAATTGATGCCCAGTATTTTTACCAAGAGAACTGATAACTGCTTACAGTTAGTTATGATATATCCATTGGCCTACTGAGTACTAGACTGAGTTTGCACGGATTACTTCACAAAAGCCAGATCATAACGGCTACCATTCAACCTGTGCAGAAACACAAATAGGTATTTGTTAATGGAAACATCTGTAGCAAAATTCAAACACATTACCTTTTAATAAACAATTTTTCATTAACTAATGGGGAGTAATGTTCTCCAGTAATAATTTAATTATTAAATGGTCTACTGCCCTTCTTTAAAATTAAAAAAAGGAAAAAAAAAGTCAGAAAATCAACAGCTTTTCAACAGTGCAGAGTGCTGATCTGATTAGCAATGTTTTCTGTATTAAAGAAGATACAGCCAGCTTTCATTTACATAACCACCATCAGGTTCAATAATAATGATCTGCTCTTTGCCATTGTAACCTTAAGTGTCTATTATAAAGAGTTACACAGAATTAAGTACATTACAGCTGTGAACCAACAGACATTTCAACATCCATTGATCCAAAGACAATTCTTTCAAATAAAATAGGTGCTGTCATTGGTTTAACAGGAGCTTACACTGAGTTTTCTCCTATTGCATTCCTCTAAGTCTAAATGCACGTTGAGCAGAATGGGTACTGGGTGGAGTTAGTGCTTTCATTTTAACTACTCCCCCATAAAGATGCAAAATCTACTTACGCTATCCTCTATTTTGTTAGTAAAACACCCTAGCCCGTCCTTACATTGGTGATCTTTGCCAGAAACGCTGTAAGCATTCAATTAGTGCATTTGGAGGAAAAAAAAATAAAAAATCAAATGCCCTGCAATTGACTCGAAATAAGTAGTCCGTTACACATCCTAAGTCAGATGGTTTTCCCCCTACCAAAGATAATCAGGACATCTGAGTGAACTCTCCAGAGACAAACTGTTATGTAATCTCTAGCAGATAAATTTCATGAAAACGGAGAAGGCGAAAGGAGGGAATCAACTGAGACAGAATAAAAGAAGCGCCTCAGGTCAGTTTTCAATTCGGCAATTAAAAATGGCCAAAACGCCAGAATGACTCGTCTGGCTGCACCACGCTGCCCGTTCAGCTCACGACCCTCCTAACCCCGCAGTCAGCGCTGCACCTTCGCCAAGCTCCGAGTCGCACGGGGTAGGACCAGCGGGTGGGCAGCAGTAGACGCCAGAGACCGGTCGGAGACTGGGTACCACAGATGCCCTCCAGAGGGCACCGCCAGCAGCGGTTTGCCGCCACCGCCTGGGACAGGCTAAGACGGAGTCTGTCCGCCCTCGCTAGGCGGCAGGGAGGATCCCGCCGCCCATCAGCGCCACAGCCTCTACACACCGCCAAGCCTCAGGCTTCACCTCGCTCTTCCTCTTCCCAGCCCGAGCCGGGCGTACTCCAGCCACACGCTTGCGCAAAGGGTCTCCCGTAGCTATCCCCGCCTCTCCCACACATCGCAACATGACGCGAGAAACCCTCACTCATAAAGAGCACAGCACAGCCCCCTCTGCTCTGGACGGCTCGTCTCAGCCCAGCCCAACACGCCCCCTCCTCACGGCACATGCGCAGTGGCCGCCGCATCCGCGCTTGCGCCGGGTTCGCAAGCTGGGGCGGGGCCGCTGCACATGCGCGGCAGCGACCTGGCGGCCTGGTAGGGGTAGGAGGCAGCGCGGCGGTAGCGTGGGACGCGGTGGGTGAGGCGACCGCTGTCCCCACGCTGGAAGGGTGCGGGGAGGCGATCGAGCAGCAGTGATGCCAGGGGCAGCGCGGCTGTCTCCCGCTTCGCCTCGGCACCAGACAGAGCTAGCCCCGCGGAGGGGCGGAAGAAGGAAGGAAGCGGGGGCGGGGGGTAGACGGTGGGCGGCTGGGCCAGGAGGCCGCGGTTGCGGTGCGCTGAGGCAAGCGGGCGGGTGTCGCGCTTGGCTGGCTCACCCATCGGGGAGCCGAAGAGTCGCGCCTCTTGTCAGCGGGCGACCGCTCGCTCGCCCCGTGCCTGAGCCGGGCCTGGTGGGCTCTAGGGGCGGGCGGTGCTGAGACGTTGCCGGGATTTTGGGGACGGGTGACTTGCGGCGAGATCCTGGGAGGGACTGGCAACGCATGCCTCAGTGCCTGAATTTCCTGCGTGGTTTTCATTTATTTTAATTAGCTTACCACGTATTGCCGCATCCCCGCTGAGCCTGGCAGTGCCTGCCGCCTCTTGAGAGCTAGTGACACATTGACGGGGCGAAGGGAAGGTGAGTGAGCATTGCTTGGGCTGAAGGACTCCCGGACTAGTTTACTAAATGCTTTTTGAGACCCGCCTCCTCTGTTTTTAGGAACTACTAATGACCGGGAGGTCTCTTGTCCGGAGGGCCTTTTTTTGAAGCTTCCGTGACATCTTAGATGGTTCAGAGCCACCCGTGCCCGCGGGTGTCTCTTATAAAAAGATCTGCCACGAGATAAGGGGAGGTTTAACAGCGCTGATACCTAAGAGGCGGACTGACTGGCGAAGTATAAGGCTTTTCAGGGCTGCCCTGCATATCGCGAGACTGTGAAAATACAAAAGCATTTAGAAAGAAGTATGTGAAATGACAGAAACATTCTGGA
>JAOEGS010011333.1:62046-86006 GCA_025447755.1 Corythornis vintsioides | reverse complement strand
GCAGAGTTGTAAAGTTTGTTTTGTTTTGTTTTTTTTTTTGATTGGCCTTTTTTTTTTTTTGGGGGTTTTGCCCCCCCCCCCCAAGAAAAAAATCATCACATTAAAAAACCATCCACTTTAACATATTCAGAAGTCAAGAAGGGTGAGTTGTCTTCCATGACCTACAAAACAGCATTCACAACCAACCAGCCACCAATCAGCCACTGATATCTCTAGGGAGTGGCGATGGTCACTTCTGACGCTGTCGTGCTGCAGGAAAACTGGTTGGCAGAAAGTAACACTGGGGAAGGTGGAAAGGACCCTGAATTGCAAAATGTCTTAAATCAAAGCAGTCCTACCTTTTATTCAACAGCTGATGTAGAAGAAGGAATTCCTAGCAGGCTAAAAAAACAGCATGAGGGGATGGAAGGAGGAGGCCTGAGAAGGGAGAAGTATGGGTATGTCACTGGGGAAAAGAGGCAAATTATGTCTCCACTACAAAGTGTCTGTGTGTGAAAGCAAATTACTGTTGCAGACTTTAATTTTGGTTACAAAACCTAGTTTGTAGGCAACATTTTAATTTTTTTTTGGTCACAATTTCTCTTAATCCTTATGACAGTGAGGGGTGCAGCATCTCAAGAGGTGTTCACCTAAATCAGGTCTACCTATAGACCTGTTGTATCAAATACACATTACTCCTTGTTTCATTGTGTTAGTTAGATGTATGTTGAAAAAAGTTTCCTTTGTTGATGTGAGGTTGAAAGAAGTTCAGATGTCACTTCAAATTTACTGTTCTTGAATTGCAAGGGGAAGTGTTTCAGACCATTATTCAGCAAGGACATCTGCCAGCAGGAAATAGGCAAGACAGCATAAGAAGTGTTTAAAACCTGAGGTACGTTACTTTAAAATATGCTAACAATAGCTGCATTTTTTCTTTGTTTTTCAGAATTGGTCTGGGAGTCTTATTGTAGCCTCTTTAACTGGTGCTTTTGGATCTTCTTTTCTTTATGGTTACAATCTCTCAGTGGTGAATGCTCCTGCAGTGGTAAGTGATAGACTGCACTGGAATTTAGTATCAGTAGAGGGCAGCCGTGTCCAGCTATTGTGTACTCCTCAATATTCTACTTTTGAAACCTGATGTAGTAGAAGAGGTTAAATCTCTTATGGGAACTTTCATTTGCCTGAAAGCTATTTTCTAATGTCCATGAGGTTTTCACATGCATTCATGAGCTGTCAGGAAACTCAACACCAGTGCTGAGGTGAGTGGGTGCATGTGGTTTTTCTCATCATTCTCCCCAAGCCCAGACTAATACTAAACCTTAATGCACACTTTTGCTTAGCTAGTAATAGACTGTGTTTCTGACTAGGGAGTATTTGGTAGCTCTGTGCACATGGTCAGCAACTTCTGTTCACATTGTTTAGTTCTGGAGTGTTGCACAACATTACATTCCCACAGTACTGATATAAATAATGCCTCTGGCTTCCTCTTAAATAATGGGCCTCTTCTTCTGCAGCTCATGTTGATGCCTTGTTTGGTTCTGAATTCAAAACTGCTGTGTTGATCATCTGTTGACTACAACAAATGGAATAGATTTGGGGAACAGAGTGCTGCCAAATCAGTGTACAGTATTTGAGGGGGGATTTGATTAAAATGTCAGTTATCACAAAATTAAATCTGAACATTTTGTTTTTACACTCTGTCTAGAAACACTCTTAATTCAGTCAAGCAAAGTGGTAATCAATTCAGTGGAGTTGAAAGCAATTCTATTTTTAAAAAGTAGCTAGTAAATTTGGGGAACCGTGGAAATTCAATTCCAAAATAGTTCCTTTCCAAAGCTAAGTGCCTCCTTTTATGGAAATCTCTTATTAAAATGTTGGCTAGGTTTACACCTAAACATGTTGGTCAGCTGCAATATTTATGCAAATAATAAAATAATTTATTTTTTAAATTTATGTTTCATATGTGTATCTTATTTGGTAAACTGGTGACCAAAGGGACTAGGAAGAGACTCACTCTGTAGGATGTTTTAATTGCCACCTTATTAACTTCTGGGAATTTTCCTGGAAGTTCCTGATAATTTTTGTAGCAATAACATAAAAAAATTGGATATTTGTTGTAGCATGATCAGTCTGCTCATCATTTCACCTTGCAGCCATCAGAATATAAATGTGGCTTAGAAGAAATAATCAGGAAGCTGAAATTCTGGAGCAATGATACTGACTGTCCTGATGGTAGAGATCCTTCCTGCACGGCCTTACTTACTGTCAACAGAGCAGCGAGAATAATCTGATTCCTAAACTTTCAAGCACCATTTAAAATACGAGCTGTCCTGGTAATCAAAGTTTTCCTGCCCCTGTCTTCAAGAGTAAAGGAGAGAAAGGATGATAGGACTAGAATGTGCTCCTTGGCACCACTAGGTGCCAGGGCTAGGAATACTCTTACTGACATAGAATGTGTAGCTGTGTAATTCAGGAATAAAATACCAGTATGGCCTCTGGTCCTCCCCTGGCCTGTTTCTCCCCCTTACATCACCAAATCAGTCTGCTGCAAGGTGACCCTTTGAGAATACTAATGTTAGGTGACTGAGGAGAGCCAAAGGGGAGCAGTTTGTAGCTGTAGATACACAACAGTCTTGTAAGAGGTTATATTGGGAGTGTAGCAATTCCTAAAAGTCATAGGTTGAGTTTCATTTATAAACTTGGTAGGACAAATAACTTTTGGTGCCATGAAGCTTACAGCCTGTGTTGTATAAGCACCTCTTCATAGGTTGTTCGATAACTTCTGCCCCATTTTCCTCAGTACAATTCCTTTTGATGTCTCTAACTTTAGAGAAGGACTGTACAATGCTTGTGAAAAAATGCTTGATAGTGACTAAAACAAGCAGTATTTCCAGGATCCTGGAACAGAACACATCAGCATGATGGCTCAGCTGGGTGGATCTAAGTTCATTTAAGAATGAAGACTCGAGGAACTGTTCGTAACTTCTTATGCACATTTCCTTTTGGTGTTGTAAGTTCTGCCAGCTCACCAAGCTGCAGGGGAATACCCCTGCAGTTCTCACCCATGAACTTTACTGCAGTTCAGCTCATAAGGCAGTCAGTCCAACTTCCTTTTTGTTTTGAGGGGAGAATCAACTGCACCAGCTCTCCTCAGAGCAAAGATCACTTCCCACTGAACCCCCTACTCTTCTGCGGGAAAGCAATAGCCCATTGCAGGTGTGCTTCCCCTGTACACAGTGCTCCACCACAAAAGAAACCCAGAATTAGTAGTGTCCATGGGCTTGTTCATAGCCTTACCAGCACTTATTAAAACCATTTGTGAGCATTTGGCAGTAGGAAGACAAATGCTTTAATTGACTAAGAGATGACGCTGTCTTTTTGTGAGCTGAATTGCAACAGTTTGGTTCATGGACTGGTGGTGGGCACAGTCTGTAGAACAATGATGTACTTTGTGCTCTGTGCGGGAAGCAAGGTCTCTGCTCCTCACTGCAGTGCAGCTCTTGCCCCCTCCCTGCAGGCAGCTGCAGCTCTGCATTCCTTTTAGAACTGATAGGGGAGAGAAGGACTATTACAAGTGTATAGCCTGCTGTGTCAGCCAGTTTAATGGTTGTCACTATGTGTGAGTGACCTTCGTAACTATGGGAGGGTAATTTTTGGTCTCTAAAGACCAGCTTATCTCTTCCCTTGTTGTCAGTTATTTACAGTTAAAGAGATGAGGAAGATATTTCTTTTATTTAAAGTATTTCCTTTATACTGCCCTTACATTTCCCATCCCAGCACTCCTACTTTAATGATCGGAAGCGGCAGAATATGAGATACTAATAATAGTCAGCTACCATTCTTTGTAGGCTTTGGTGATGGGCTAAAGTTCTAAATTAAATGCTATTAGTGTTGTTCAGATAACTGATTAAAATCCCAAGGAGCCTTTCCACAGAATTCAATGGATTCAAATCCCATGGGTTTGTTGGATCAAATTTGTTTTGTTTCATGCACAACTCATCAAAACCTGTATGTGTTATTAATTTCTCATGTATTGGCAATGGACAATAGACATAGGTGATGTGCATGCCAGCACATTTATCTGTTACTATTGAGTGATGTAGTTTGTACTTACTTTTCTTGAATATTTGCAGTTACTTGATGTCTCCTTGTAAGTAATGAAGCTATGCTGAGAAAATTAGTCATAACACAACAGAAGAATAATTAGCATACTATTTTTAGCCATTATCATTAGCAAGAAATGCTAATAGTGTTCTAAAGATGTTTTCTCTGGGTATTCATTACTATCAGAAATGAACTTCAAATAAACAAGAAGATATCTAAATATAATCTGAGTATTGATGTTCAAGACATAAGATTTATTGCTTGATATAATGGCAGATTCATCTGGAAGTTTACTGTGAGATTCTTCTAAGTGGACCAAGCACCAAACTGACCTTTTTCTGTTGTTATGGTTTATTTATTTGGGTTTTTTTGTTTGTTTTGGTTTTTTTTCCCCTGTTTGTATAGAAACATATAAGATACTATGGAAGAAGTATCTCTGTCCTTTTTTTGAGTTTAAATTGGGGTACAAGAGGCCTGCTAGAAACTTCATAGAAGGAAGACAGTAAGTAGTATATTCTACCCCCACCTTTCTTATATACTCTGCAAGTGGAGAGGTGGTGATTCAAACTATGTCCTCAGACCCAATAGTCCATGTGTCTGAGGCTGGGATAACTGAAGTATGAATTCCCTAATTTTAACAGGGAAAATGTGGTGTAAGGCTTATACTGCTGAGGTCTGCCCCAGAATACTTTAGTACCTATGGAGGAAAACTGAGAAGAAACAGGACAAAAGTGCCAAGATTAAACATTATGATAGTGTAGAGCTTGTCAGGGAGCAGTGACAGAAGGAATGAGAGCATTACACAAGTGTTCTGTGCCATTCTGCAGTAGTGACCTCTTGGTACCGTATCTTTGCCAGAGCATCACACACCATGGTGGTATCAGAGCTTTACTTGCTTTTAAAGTAGGAACAATTAAATGAGGAAGCTTGACTAAAAAGAAAATAAATAGGTGATGTCTCTGCAGGCAACACAGAGACTATGTAAAAATGTCATGTTGAACCTATGACATCTTTACCTTTTAGAGACATGAAGAAACTTGGGTGTAAATAAACATCAGGGAAGGGAAGTTTTTAGAAGGCATCCTTCAAAGACCTGCAGCTGTGCTCACTTAAGGAAAGCAGAAAAAGAATATAAACTCTGGCACATAGTCCTAGAGTTTGGGTACTTTCACCAGGGATAAAAACTGTTTAGACAGAGGACTTAAGGATATAAGGCTGATAGATGAAGCAGAAAAAGGGTGTTCAGAAAATACAAGAACAGAACAAGAGATCTGAATTGTTGTTTTGAATTGGAAAAGTCTGAGGACATCTCATACTGGAATCTTCTTTATAGAAGATGTATTGGAGAAGCTGAAATGTCAGTGGAGATATGGAATAAAATTAGTGATTTGTATCAGGTTGTCAAAATACATTAATAGTTTCAAGACAGAAAAATAACTCAAAATATAGGCTTAGTTTCACAGTTCATCTTTTTAAATATCCTCTGTAAACAGGGAGGCTGAGAGGGTTAATGTGACTTTGGAAAAAAAAGTTGTTATTGGGGGGAAAATTTGGAAGATACATGCTAAGAATTTGTTATTTGTACCTAACAAACTAGTAGAAACTGTAGTAGAAAAGTGAGAATTCAGGGAAGAGCTGGCATGGCTTTTGCAAAGGAGAACCATGACTCAGGCATCTATCAGAGTTCTCCAGAGATTGAAGAGGCACTTTGACTTTCAAAAGACACCCTGGAAGGGCCCTTATGGAAGCCTGTTAGGGATATGCTGCTCAGCTCAGCAGCCCTGTCAGAAACTACTGACAGCCTGCAGACCACAGCTGGTATGTGATTCTGTCCCAGTGAAACCAGGACATCATAGCAAATGGTAGGCAGTGCAGTTTTCCTTGGCTTGTCCAAGAAACTGTTTGCTAGGATGTGATAGGCACAAGTTGAAGAGTATGTACATGATCAGTGAGCTCAGCTGATGTGCAGCACATTCCTGAGTGCAGGTGGCATGATTTTGTGGTGTCTCTAGAATGTTTCAAAAAACCTCCAGGCAACAGTCCTTGCAAGCAGCTCTAGGTGGCCCTTCCTGAGCAGAAGGGGTGGACAAGTTGGCCTCTGGGAGTCCTTCCAACCTCAATCATCCACAGTTCAGACAGAAATGTTTATCTAAATTTACTCAGTAAGGCTAAACCAAACTGTTTATGTTGTACCAGCAACTTAAATGGTAATATCTTTGCTCTATAGGAGTTTTTTTCATAAGCTTCTTCTGCATTCACGTCTGCTTGTGGGACTTTTTCCCCCACCTTGTTTGTGACTGGCTTGTATTTAAACATATGTATGCTTTGACTGATTCAGTTAGTCTGTATTTCAATGACATCTAGAAGGAAGGCATCATCTTTTGGAGTTGCAAGAGCAGGAGTGATTCCTGCAAGCAAGATACTGGGGTTTTTTTTAAACTCTGTTTCCCTCAGTTGTGTTATTTTCCATGTATTGTTACTGTTATGTATTTTCTTTCAGTATATCAAGAAGTTTTACAATGAAACTTGGGAAAGAAGATATGGCTTCTCAATGGATGAGGGCACACTGACTCTCCTCTGGTCCATAACCGTTTCTATTTTTGCCATTGGTGGCCTTGTGGGTGCCATTATTGTCACCCCAATTGTGAAGTTCTTAGGACGGTAAGTTTATTAGAAAACATGCATTTTCTAAAGCAATTTCTCAATCTTTCCAGAAGGCTTTACATTTATATATTTTTTAAACCCTCTTCACCAGAATGTAAATTGAAACATCTTCAAATTACGAAAGCTCATTTTTAAGAGTTCTGAATTTCCAAGATTAAAATTAGTACCTTTTTCTCTGGCCTTACTGTGCATCAATTGAGTCACATAAACAATTTGCTCTGAATGGGTAGTGGGTTGTCAGGGAGCTATTGTAAAAAGTAGAAAAGGACACCACACAATGGGAAATAATTCACAAAGGACTGGCAGATTCTCATTTCACAGATCTGCTGAGTATCTTACTGTACACAAATAAAGCTATAAACATGTGTCATTTACTTCTGAACTAAACTAGGTGAAATACATGTTTGGTCTTTTCCAAGCTTGGGGACACCTTCCCTGCTCCATGCAATGCAGTATTTGACCAAGGTCTTAACCATAGAGAATGTAAGTATTCTAGGAATGTTTGTGCTGGTGTGTGTTTGCATTTTTTTTCTGCAGGTACTAAGTCAATATTGTTGACAATTTTTTTTGTTTCATATAGTCCTCAAAGAGAATGTTGAAAGTAATTTGTAATTTACATATATTCGGAAGGGAAAAAAAAAAAAAGGGGGTTTTCAGGTTCTTCCATTTCATGCTTACAGCAGGTCTGTACTCTCTGCTTTGTGAAGATATTATCCATTCTTCATTAATTCTGTCCCTGCAATTTATAATTTGATTTTCAGTTATTAAATATTTTTCATAACCAGTTTTTTTTAGAGGTTTGCAGTTTCTTCTGCCAAATCACCAATTTGGCTTCTACACACTTTTTAATTATATGAAAATATTCCTGACTCAGACTGATTAATTCTCAGAATTGTCACTGAAAGACTGAAAAATGAAATGTGCTATGTGATATCTAGGTATGGTATTTATACTTCAATAGGTTTTGTGTGCCTTTTGGACAATTGTTTGATCAGCCTGTGTTTGTGTTTTGAATTATGAGGCTGACCAGCACATTGATGTGTGTCTTTTCTATGGTGGCTTATGGTTGAAGTTTGCACACTTTGTAAATGTCTCAAGCACAGCTATCTGACAGGATTGGCTGCACATCTTGAAGCTAAAGTGTCTGCTGGCATGCTTTATGAATGTGGTATCTTTATATTACTTATATTAGAGTTAGACAAGTAGTGGTTTGTTGCGGCTTTTTGATTTTTTTCTTTTTCCTCTGCCTTGTTGCTTAGGTAATAGAGTTTTACCTATGTGTCCAGGAAAGCAGAGGGTTGTTTCTATGATTGTAGAAATTTTGAATATATTATGACGTGGCTGGAAGTAAACGGAGACAACATGGGGCGTTTGGACAGTTTTGATAGATTTTTTTCTTAGGATCCATGGTGAAAAGTTGTTCCCGCTATTTATCTTTGTGATGTCTTGGCCCCAGCTGACAACAAAGCACTCATCCAGCTGCTTATCAATCCCAACACCCCAGTAGAAAGAAGAGGAGCAGGAGTGAGAAGACCCATGAATCAAAGAAAGGGAAAACACTTTCCAATTACTCTCATGGGCAAAGCAGGCTCAACTTGAGGATTTTAGCTTAATTTATAACCAGTTAGCATAAATATTTAATTACTGATCAGGTATTGGGAAACAAGACAAACATTAGGACACCTTTGCTCCCACTTTCCCAGAGTGAACATCCCTCCAGGCTCTGCTCCTCCCTCTTGGTACCATGCCAGGTCACACTCAGTCCCTTTGGTGAGAGAACACAGTGCAAGGGGTCAGGGTCAGTGCCTAGCAACTTCTCTCTGCTTTCATTCATCCTTCATTCTAGCTGCTCACAGAATCCACCTCTGCAGCCCTTTGCTTCCAAAACCTTGCCACAGACACCAAGCACAGTGTTTTCATAACCAAAAATGTTCATATTTTATATAGTAACATTCTAAACAGCATGTTACTTTTCTGTTCTGTTTGGTTTTGTTGTTTTGTTTTGTTTGCTTTTTACCAATCTGGCAAAGACAAAATCCTTTTATTCTGGTTAGGCTGTGCATTTCTGGTCTTTGTTGCATAATGGCTCATTGGCCAACTTTTTCTAAAAATTTATATATTATAAAGGTTTTATTTAAATTAATGTATAATAACTTCAGATGAACATTTGTTGGACCTGAACAAACATTTTGTTCCCATTTTTGGCATTTTTTATATCACTTCAGCCCCTCTCAAATTATATCCACTTGAAAAATCTGTTTCAAATGGTAGAACAGTCACTCTTGACAGCTATGTCGTATAAACATGTATTTTAAATGAGCTGTATCTCATTTTTTGATCTTCAGATGATGTTATACGGTCAGTGTTCAAAACCCTGTAGAAAGCAGGAAAATTAATTAAGAATATAAATATAAAATTATCTTCTATCAAAAATGAACTGATTTATTATATGAAGTTGGATGACTTGTTCAATGGGTGGGAGATTTTCAGTTGGTACCTATATGTTAAACTTGAGAAGAATTATAGAATCGTGGGATTGTTCTAGTTGGAAAAGACATTCAAGATCATCAACTCCAACCATTAACCCAGCACTGTCAGGTCACCACTAAACCATGTCCCTATCCACCATATCTCCATACCTTTTAAATAGCTTTCGGGGTGCTGGTTACACTCCGTTTTCCTGGGCAGCCTGTTGCGTGCTTTTTGTAAAACACTTCCTGTTGAATAAGAAATGTTTCCTTATATCCAACCCAAACCTCCCCTGGGACAACTTGATGCTGCTTCCTCTTTTCCTATCTCTTGTTACATGGGAGGGCAAAGTGACTCCCACCTCTCTACATCCTCCATTTAGGTAGTTGTACAGAGTGATAACATCTCCCCTCAGCCTCCTTTTCTCCAGGCTAAGCAACCCCACCCCAGTTCCTTCAGTGGCTACTTGTAAGACTTGTGCTTTAGACCCCTCACCAGCTTTGTTGCCCTTCTTTGGACAGGCTGCAGCACCTCAGTATCATATCTGTAGTGTCAGGCCCAAAACTGAACCCAGTATTCTAGTGTTGGCCTCACCGGTACTGAGTACAGGGGGACAATCTCTTCCCTAGTCCTGCCAGCCACACTGTTTCTGATATAAGTCAGGATGCTGTTGACTGCCTTGGCTACCTGGGCACACTGCTGGCTCATGTTCAGATGGCTGTTGATCAACACCCTCAGGTCCTTTTTCACCAGACAGATTTCCAGACACTCTTCCTCAAGACTGTAGCATTGCCTGGGGTTGTTGTTACCCAAATGTAGGACTTGGCACTTGGCCTTGTTGAACCTCATCCTACTGGCCTGGCCCATTGATCCAACCTGTCCAGATCCTTCTGTAGAGCCTCTCAGTTTCAAGGAGATCAACATACCCACCTAATGTGGTGTTGTCTACAGAGTTACTGAGGGTGCCCTCAAACCCCTCATCCAGATCATTGATAAAGGTATTAAACAGAACAAGCACCAGTAGTGAGCCCTGAGGAACACCATTTGTGACTGGATACCAACACTATTCCATGTGTTCAAGAAATGACACCTTGGATGTCAGTGTTTGAATCTGACTGACAAATTCAACATATTTCATTTGTAAAGTTTTTCCTTCTGCACAAGTTATGAGGTTTACAAGTCACTTTTGAATTAAGGAGTCCCTCAAAATTGAGCAGAAAGTTCTGAAAGATGAAAGCTACAGAGGTATATTTGGTATAGTGTGAATGAGAAATTGAGATGCTTTCAAAATTTTAATATATAATTTTGTGGGGCTTTAACATTTTTTTAAATTAAGTAATAATATACCATAAAGAGTATTTATTTTCTTTAAATAAATTGTTTTTTAAAATATTTTATTTTGCTACTACAGAATGAAATAACTATCAAATTTGGGTGGAAAAAAGGGAATGTAAATCTGTATTATGGTTGATTTCAACAGTTTTTGGATTTTCCTTTGCTTATATATTCTCTGGTTCCTATATACATTGTTTACCTAGAGTACGCTTGTTTATATTCACATACAGAATCTCAGGCATGGCACTTGTGTTCTTAGGATGTGTAGGATGGCTATTGCTATGCCTTTGAATTACAGCTCTTCAGTTAACAACGATATGTTTTATTTTCAAGGAGTGCTACAAGTTTGAAACTGTACCCTTTGGGTATAATACTGTGTTTTGGAGCTCACCAAAAACTCTAAGAGGCAGTGGTTTCTTGGCAATTTTGGGGTTTATGGATATTTAAGAATAATGGCCCAGTGGGCTTTGAAAATGACTAGATTGAACTGTCATGATACTGGTGTGTACATAAAATATCTTTTCCTTTTAGGAAGTGTACATTGCTGCTCAATAATGTGTTTGCAGTGACAGCTGCTCTCTTGATGTCCTTTTCCTTGTTGGCGGGGTCATTTGAAATGCTCATACTGGGCCGCATTATAATGGGTGTTGATGCAGGTAAGATTTTATCATGCTGTACATATATGTATCTTTCTTTACATTAAGAGGTGTTTCTGGTGCTAGTGACACTGATTTCACTTTGAGAGAACAGCAGAGTAAGGGTTGGAGGATCTGATGTTTGGAGAAGACACTGGAATGGATGTCAGCTGCTGCTGTCCACCTGGTTAATCCTCCCCCTTTCCTCCTCCAGCCCTGGTAGAGCATAACTTTCTTCATGCCATCAAAATCCTTTGGCTAGGAGGTTGTATTCTGTTTATTAAAGCTGCTTGCTGCTTTGTGTTCAGAAGTTATTGGATCTCATGCTAATACCAGTAGGATTAAGTGGAACATTTGGTACAATTATTTCCTCCTAGCAACATGGTCTTCCCAGTTTAAAAGCAAATCATGGAGGCACTGCTGCATCAGAATAACATTCCAGCTATCAGTGAGGCTCTCAGCAACTTCACAGATTGTGATGTGGAGAGAAATATTTACCTAATGTGGAGACAGACTCGATAAATTACAATGGATTTACACTCTCAGTGCAATTATATGACTCTAAACAATGGAAATACTCTGACTTCTGGCAAGCTTTAACTATGTTGTTAGTAAGCACAAACTATGGTTGAAAGTGGATGTGTCTGTTACTTGTAATGTGAAGTTCATGGGTAATTTTGGTGCTAACTTTTTTCTCAGATTACCACCAAATGACCAAAATTCTGAAGCTGTGTAAATATTGTCTGTGTGCTAGCCAGGGTCATACATTTGTTTTCTCTTGTCTTTGAGCAGCATTCTCACCCTTATTTTATGCCTACTATTAAGAGTTCATTGCAGCTTTAAGTCTGTATTAAGAGGATCATCTGCTAATACTATTTACATTAAAAAAATTTCATCTGACATTGTCTGCTCTCTCTCCCTGATGCATTGTGGCTCTTTTCCTTACCTGCACCAGCACTGATGTGATTATGCTTGCTTTGGGATGAGAAAACGTAAAACACAAAAACTGTGTTCCTGATGACTCTCATCTCAGAGCAACCTTTGGTGGTATTCATCAAATAACAGCCTACACACATCACTGTAGATCTGTAACAGATAATCTATCCCATGATTATTAAATAGTGCAAGAGTAATTAGACATAGAGAGAACATAAAGTCGTATCTGTGGATAGATAGAATGCTGTTCTTTGCATTCTTGTAAATAGATTAGCACTTACACTCCTTTCAGCAGACATTTGTTTTGTACCTGGAAATTTGATGTTCGTTGTTTTTTTTTTTTTTTTAATTTCCTTTTTAGGCATTTCTCTGAGTGCCCTTCCCATGTATTTAAGCGAAATATCTCCTAAAGAAATCCGTGGTTCATTGGGTCAGGTCACAGCAATTTTCATCTGTATTGGTGTTTTCACTGGTCAGGTTTTGGGACTGCCAGAAATATTTGGTCAAGTAAGTATTTACAGTATTCACATTCACAGATGTTTTCTGTGAAAGAACACAAGCATGCATAAAATGTTACATTTTTGTATCTTGAAACTTGACTAATTTCCTTACAAAAGTGGGAAAACAAACATTGTTTTTTCTTTTGAAGCAGTTTGGAAATTTGTTTTCTTCCATGTCTTTTAAAACTGAGTACATGTGACTGAGTTTGATAGATGTGGCAAGCAGTTTTAGCAGCTTGAGTGGCCTCTGTGTGTGCATATGCAGGTTCTTCCCTTGCCCCCACCCCCTTTCTTCATGTGCATTTATTTTGTATATACATACATTTATGGAAAGAGATTATTCTGATACAAGAGTTTATCTTGCTGTTATAGGCTGCGATTAACTTGGTGGCCACTGGATGTCATCATTACTCTGAATAACTGAAGTAGAGGTTTATTCAGGCTGGCACTTGTGAATACTTTTTATCCAAAGATGAGTCTTTGAAGTGGGTGAAGAAAGTGTCTGCATCAACCCTCTCACAATGAAACCTGAACTAAGAATACCTTCTGACAGCCAGCAAAAGTAGAAACAGTTGAGAAGTGAGGAGAGCTTGTCCTGTGTCCATTCAAGTTCAACTCCTTTGTAACTACATGATATCACCCTCCCTGACACTTTTATTTTTGTCTGGCCAGCTCTCCTATTCTGTCCCTTGGGCTCACTTACCCTGTTCAGTTTTCCTGAAGGGAAATGGTTTGATTTAATTGTCTAGGTGATTCTGCTCTGGCAGCGGGGTTGGACTAGATGATCTTTCGAGGTCCCTTCCAGCCCCTGACATTCTGTGATACTGTGTGATTCTGTGATTATGTAATTTACCCTTTATTGCAGGACAGATTACTCCCCCTCCCCAACCTGCCAAAGCAGCAGATGTTAGGAAAAAGCTTAAAATGGCTTTCACTGACCTTCATTGTGTGACTTCTACAGATGTCCCTTCTCTTGCTTTGAAAGCTAGTCTGTTAAGTCTTAAATGTCAAGAGACTAACTGACTCAACTGCTTATAATATATGTCAGCCCTTATGTAGTAGGGTGGTGTTGGTTTGGGGCTTTGGGGTTTTTTTTTTTGAAACATGCATACAATTTAACAAGACCCTCGTTTTAACATCTGAGCTGGGTTAACTAAGACAGAGTGGGAAACAGTATAATGTATTTTCTTTGTTATGCTATCATAGTGCCAAAGGATTTCTTTAAGGTCCTATGGTTTTAGGCAGGATGATAGGTGAAACCCATATATTTTATACTTAAATTAGCATGGATGCCAGCTTCAGAGATGGAATCATTGACTGCAAGGGAAAACATTTATAGATAGTCTCACATCAGCTAGCCAGATACCTTTCTTCATGTTCAATTACATGGTTGTCTTTCACTCTACTTGCATTGAACAGTATGTCTTCTTTTCTGAATGGAAATAAAAACTGCCCAACTACAAGTTAGTTATACCTCTAAGACAAATGATGTGTTTTGCCAGGTAGAAGAGGCTTGTGGTGAGACCTCAGTCCATCTTGGTTCATTCCCAGAAGCTGTGAAATGCTGAATAACTGCTGCCTGCATTACACTGAGTACTACAAAACCCTGCTACAAAACTGCAGCTTAACTGAAATGTTAACAGGATTTTACCCATATTGTAACAGTTAAAAGACCAGGACTGAGCCCATTGTGTAAATATATATATTTATATAGTTTATATCAGTTAGATTAGACTGACAACATGCAGATATATGTAACTATATGACAATAGTGGTTTACAGTTTCTTAAAGCTAATATGTGATACTACTGTGAGGATGACTTATAGAATATATATTTGAGTATATATCATATTTGTACATGGATAATTGTTAATGCTGAAGGGAAGGAAAAACATTTTATAGGTTGACATTTTCCAGCCTCCCTGCATCTCTCCATTCTCAGTCAGCTGATGGCTTGAATTCTGTCTTCTTTGGCCCTTGAGTACAGTGACCTGAGGAAGAAGCATTCAAACTTCTTACTAAGCTCAGGCAGAAGACATCACTCTGTTCACTGACACCATGTGTTGAATGATGAAAAGTTGTAGCATTTCCCATCAAAGCTGGTTTTTTTCCTAGTATCATCATGGGAGAGTTTTGCTGACTTATGTTTGCATCTGTTTTCAGGAATCTCGGTGGCCTTACTTATTTGGAGCAATTGTTGTTCCTTCATTGATACAAGTCATTATTCTGCCTTTTCTTCCTGAAAGTCCTCGTTACCTCCTACTTGAAAAGCATAACACGAGCAAGGCAGAAAAAGGTATGATGTGTTTCTTGCAACAATAGGTGTCTATTGTAAGGATGCAGACTGGAAATTCTGTTATCACAGTACAAGCAGAATATTCCATTAGGAGAGATTCTCCTGGCAATTCTTTCTCCCTTACCTTTTTTTTTTTGTTCATCTTTGTGTGTGAAAATATAACTGTTGCTTTGAATTTTTTGTGTGTGAAAATATAACTGTTGCTTTGAATTTTTTAGAAATTACATTCTCCAACAAACTAACCTGTATAGCATTATGTGTGGTGATACAAACCTAACTAAACCATCCTGCTGTTTTATCAGCCACTATATGCAGGGTTTGTTTGGGAGTGTTTTCAATCTTCATGACTCTCCCTTAATCTACAGGCTTTGCAGTTTGGCCACACAAAAACACTGATTCTGTTGCTGAAGGTTTTTCTGTAGTCACTGTATTTGACCCTGTGCTTCTGGAACTCAATAACCTTTGTAGATCTAATATAAACTTCATACACATATTTAAGTGAAAATTTCCAGTGCTTTCACGTAGCTTGCTTCAGTTTGACAGACACAGGCCAGAATATTTTCTTCTTACTTTAAGTTCTATGTATAAAAGAATTTTCTTGTGTGATCACAGCAATCCAGTATGTCATCACATTATGACTAAGAGAATGCTGGAAATATGGTTTTGCTTATTATAGGGACACATTAAAATTAGAAGTGTACAAAGAAGGAAGGAGTCTGATTATAATACCAAATTGTTTGCAGAATATAGCTGAGCTTTAACAATTACTCCTGAAAACTTCATTTGAATACAACCCTTAAAATTTTCAGTCAGTGACTAGTTGCTTGCAAAATTACTTACAATGTGCGAATCAACCTCTGAACCTTAATTTTAATGCTATTTTAAGCATGAAAATAATGCAACTCACTCTATCCTTTTGATTCTCCTATGGAAGTAAAACCTGGCCTTTTTATTATCATGAGCACTCTGAAATATAAATGGCATAGTACTGAAGAGTCTCCTTTGTTTCTCAGTTGGTGTTGAATGAAGGATTCTGTAAATGTTGGAGCCTCAGACATGAAGAGATTCAGTTCAGTGTTAAAATAAAAGCATAAACAAAAATACAAAAGCAACAAGGCCTTGGGGAGAATTCTTTAGCTTTACAGAGTCAGCAGAGATTTAATGAGGCAGAGAACAGTTTTTCCAGGGACTGTGAAGAAAAGGGCTTGTCTGCCAGCCATGGTCAGAGCCCCAGGTAGGGATGCAGTGGTGAGCAGCTTGGGGATGGCTGTCCAGTGGTAACTGGAGCAGCACAGTGGCTGGGCTGGGAAGAAAAACCTCTGGGTGCCAAATTTAAACTGTCTTATTTCTACGTGATTAAATTGTAGGTGTACTTCTAGGCCTATGGCTAGCAGAGTCTGCATCTTCAATGCTATTGCCTAATGTCACACTTGTTACAGGGATCTGCTGGAAATCTTATACTCCTATGTTACAAATATCTGCATGCCTTATTATGAAGCACGTTAGGAACATAAGCAATTTTCTAACCATTGCACATCCTCTGTAATTGCCCCTGTTCTCATGTAGAGTTGTAAGCGAGAGTATTTTTCCATCTCTGTTCAGCATGTGGATAGGTGGGAAAGGAGTTTGTTTGATTCATGGAATGAATGAGCAGAAGATAGTTTTGATGTTAGACCAGCATGGCAGCTTTGAAGCCCTCCTCCCAACACGAGGGCATCTGGAGAAATCCAGATTAGGCATGAGCCAAGTTTTGTGTATTTGAAGTAACTCAGTGGAATAATGAAAGCAGATGGAGAGGGGAGTTCACATAATGGAAGAATGAAGAACTGTGAATCACCAATCTAGAAAAATCTTCTGGATGTTAGCAGTATCTGCAGGAATAAGGGAAGAACAGCCTGAGCATTAGAGAGACAAGAGGAGTTTAAGGGTTATTAAAACCTACTACTTTTAAGCCATATAATGACAATGCCGTATTCTCCATTTTAATGATGTCTACAGTAATGCTTTTGAATTATTTGCCTCTTAGGTTAGATTTGCATGTTAATATCATAAATGTGCAAGTCTTTCTTCTGACTAAATCCTCTTTCTTTCCCCTGGTGGATCAAGGCTATTCATACAAATATACATTTCACTGTGGATTATATCTTGTTGGAGAAATATAAACCTGTTATTTGTAAAAGGTCTGCTATATTTAATGCAGATGACTACATTAGTCTTTATGAAATCTAAAATGTACGTGTATGTCAATGCTTCTGAAATGAAGATGACAATGTTAATCTTCCTAATTGTTTTAGAGTAATTAAAATGCAGTGGGATAATGTAGGTCATTGAGTTTCCAGAAAGTTCAGCTCCTGACTCCTCACTAGCTATCATCCCTTCCTTCTGCCCTCAGGAGATAAGCAGACTTTAACTATCAAAATACAGGCTGCCTCATTCTCTTTCTTTGGCAGAGGTATAAAAGAGCATGAAGCCTTCGAGTGGCAAGTGAAAGCCCAAAAGAGGGAGAAGGACCAAAAGCCTTTTGTTCGTAGTTATATTTACTGAATTGGAATAGCAAATCTGAAATGTATTCCTAAACTTTTCTATGCTACATATACTAGATTTATAAAGCTATTTAAATCTCTTCTAGCAAAATATATCCGAATTATTATTCTGGCTATTCAGTGCTCTAATAAAATTAGTGGTATATGAAAATAACTGGGGTTTTTCATTTTTGCCAAATATTTTTGTCTTGACATTAAGTTATTACAGGGAAGTTGCTACATTCAATTCAAAAGCAATGGAGGTGGGTGAACTTTTTTGCAAGTGCTGAGGCAAAGAACAAGACACCCTATAGGTCTACTACCACTCAGAATGGCAGCCCATTGATAGGAAGTGACTGACTAGGCCCATCCAAGCCCAGTATTCTGTGTCCCACAGTGGCTAAAGCTTTGTGCTAAAGACGGTGGGTTTAATGTACTTATCAGTGAAGTGAAAGTGAATGTTCAATGGGAAACAGATTACAGTAATACTCCTGCAGCTTCATTTAGCTTCTAAAAGCAAAAGTCCAAACTATTACCTGTGACCACTTATTTTTTTTTGTGCTTCCCCTTGATTGAAACTGGCTGTATTCTGTAAGCCACACAATAGCATTTTGATCCTTTAAAATGTCTTCTCAGAGTTTACATGCTAATTCAGTCTTGACACTAAAGTAGCAATGGCTTTCTTTGCAGACTCCTAGAAATACTGCAGTAAAAAAATAAATAAATTACTAATTGTCCATGTAGTTGAGGTCTTGAGTGTCCATCTTCAGTTAAAGGCTCTGTCCAACCTGGCCTTGAACACCTTCAGGGAGGGGGCAGCCACAACATCTCTGGGCAATTTATTCCAAAGTCTTGCCACCCTCATACTGAATAATTTCTTCCTAAGATCTAATCTAAATCTATTCTCCTTCAATTTAAACCCATTTCCCCTTGTCCTATCAGTCAAAGTTCTTGTAAAAAGTCCCTCCCCAGCCTTCCTGTAGGTTCCCTTCAGGTATTGGAAGGCAGCTATTTATAAAGGCAATGTCCCGACATTTGAAAGATCTCATCAAACGAAATTAAAAAGCAATCTGAGAAACGTCTAAAAGTTGTTAGAACTGTAACTCCTTAGTTGATTTTAAGTGTGACATGAAAGTAAGACTTCCCTATAGGGAGAGAAGCAGCCAGTCACGGAGGAATATGAGTCATTGCAGCAGGGAGAGGAGCGGCTGCTGTGCTTCTCAGTGCCAATAATGCAGGGTCTTAAAATGTAAAATGAATAGAATTGAACACCACACATAGAAAGACCTTTGAGTTTTCCCATCTCCCTTCTAATGCAGAATTTATTTCCACATTAATTATGTATAAAATTGTGATTTTTACTGTACTGAAAAACTGTTAATGTAAGAAAATTAAAGTTGTGAAGCTGCAGGAAAATGTATTTTTCCAAGAAGGCTGTTGTCTACTCAAAATTATGCATATATAGCATATCATTTTCTAAGTATTTATTCATTTTTTGGTAATTCTAAGTATCCGTCAGATTTTCTTAGTGGCATTTTCATCTCTGGACCTACTACCAGGGAGGAAAGAAAAAGGAAAACAGGTGTCTATATTTTCCTTGCCTTGTACTTGATAATTTTAGTAATTGCAGTTTTTTACTTCCTGATCCCTCTAGAAATATAGCAAGTTCCCTTGTGCAGAAAAGACAAGATTGCTTTCTTTTTACTTGACTGCACCTATATTTTTGACTAGTGTGCCCTACAGTAATGCCAAGGATTCTAAGGACAGGAAAAGGGAAGAAAATTGTGCGCTGACCTAATTTACACTGATAAACCAGATGCTTAAAAATCTGAGAGACTCTTTTCAAATAAGAGTATGGTCATAAATGTCTGCTTGTTGCATCTTTATCTGAATTTTTCTTTGTCAGTATTCTGATAATACTGAGGAAAGTGTAGTTTACATGTGAGACACTGACTTTAACATACCATAGGCACAGATTTTCTCACTTTTATCAGCATTTTTAAATATGAGTGTTTAGCATGTAATTTAATAATAAAAGGACAGTGGCACAAGGGAACAACACAGCAACTTGAATTCTGATTTCTGAGTTCTGCATTTGCTAACTCATTTCTGATTGCAAGACCTGTGTAAAAAGATAAATCTCATGTTGTATCTGAGGGATTTAAAACTTCTGACCTCTCCTCTCCCCAGAGAGAATCCAGGTATCAGAATGAATGAATGTTAGGAATTGTTTGAACTGCCAGAGATGGTCAGTGTTCATCCCTTTAAAAAAAAAATCATCCTTCTTGTTGTGCACAGTTAAGTAGGGTCCATTAAAATGCAGTAGAAGTGATAACTGCCTCTGAAAGTCTTTGCCCAGAGCCTGAGTAAGTTTGCCACACCACCAAACAGAGAGCCAGGCAGAGTGTGTAGTGTTATGCATTTGCCAAAGGGATGGAGAGGGATGCTCCAGGGAGTCCACTGGTTAATTTCTGTGACCTATCACTCACAATGTTGCAATGCCACTACTGGGCCTTTTCACCTACTGGGTAAAGTTAAAATTTTGTTACTTTAAAACCCATGCATTTTAACCATCACTAGTGGGTGCTTCTGGCTTTCTTGACCATCCAAGACCATTCTGTGATTCAAAAGAAAGTATATTTACTGAAAAATGTGAAGGTTTTTTATTTATAGGCAGTACTGTGAAAAGCTGTGGATAAGAGAAAAACTGATTTGGCTCTTAGGAGAACTAAATCAACTTACTTAATAAAAGTAACAATTTTAAGTGACCTACTGTGAAAAGGATTGTATGTAGACCTAGCATCCTACTGTTGCAGGAATATGTTCATGAAGGAGTCATTGCTTCTCTGCAGTTGTTCCAGGATATTAAACATCTCTTAAAAAGCCAACCCCTGGGGTATGTGCATAACATTGTGACAAAAGTATCATCAGCATATACAGTATCTGCAAAACAAGGCTGGTGGAGATATACCACCTTCATTAGGAGGTACATTTGCAGTGCCTCTTGGAGGAGGTGTGTTATGGAAAGCTTTTACTACTCACAGGGGAAGGACATCTCAGTCACTTATTGCTGTGAAATAAAGTAATGCTAAATAATATGATTTCCTGGGGAGATGATGTTTATTTGCTTACATTTACCAGGTAAATTAACTCCTGGGGCTCCAGCATTGACAAAGAGAAAGTCTTGAACTGCTCTGGGTGGTTCTTTCTAAAGAACCACTTTCTTTCTTTAGAAAGTGTATTCTTGTCTATATTCTAGTAAAAACAAGAGGCAATTTGAAAAGTGGTAGCTATTCCTTGCAAATATCTGCCATTTCATGGGTTACTAGACTTACACATTTTTAATATTTTACTACTTCTCTATCCAGTCTCTCTCCAGCACTGAAATCTGCTAGATTGTTAGGCTGCAAAAGTAGTCAAGTCAAATAGTGTTCAGAACTGCTTTGCTAATAAAACATTTTTTCAGATTACACGAGTTTTTGACTCTGCACTTGATCTTCGGCTATATTATATATGAAATAATGAGTCATATAGTAGAATGCCAAATAATTTATATTCTTGTTGCGGTTTCTAGGACCAGTTGTAGGGATGAATCAGATCATACCCAGAGCAGAATATTGTTGTCAAAAGAACAATAAAGTTGTAGCCCATGCATATCTCCTATTTGTGTCACACGTTTCCATTTCTATGAAACAAGTCTGTTATAAATGCACACAGTGAGAAATGTCTGCCCTAAAGTACATATCCTGTCTTTGTAGCATTTCAGACCTTCCTGGGGAAAGACGATGTGTCTCATGAAGTAGAAGAAGTTTTGGCAGAGTCTCGAGTCCAGAGAAACACCAAATTAGTGTCAATACTTGAGCTCCTGAGAACACGCAATGTACGCTGGCAGGTCATTACAGTGGTCGTCACCATGGGCTGCTACCAGCTCTGTGGGCTGAATGCTGTAAGTGTCCTTCTTCAGACCCTTGCCTCTCCTGGGGTGCTCCTTTCTTTTTAATGCAAGGTTTGAGCTGTAGCATTCAGCAAACTCTGTGACTCATTTTTGGCTGTTTCTTATTAGTAATGATTTTGTTACACCAGCATGCAGGAAGATCCACAAAGAGATGTATCATTCGGTTTTTGCTCATTATGTTTGTTTTTTTTTCAAGAAAGGGAGGGAAGGCATGTTGAGTTATCTTTGAAGTAATGCATTAAAAGGTAGCAGAGATCAGCAAAGAAGGAATGTACAGCTTGTGCTTCTGAAAACAGCTACTCTGTTTCTGGTTGGTTAAGATGTGGTCTGATATGGCCTGTGTTAGTTCATGTTATGTAAACTTGGTCTTTTCAGTAGACATTTCTGCTTGGATTCATTCAGTTCTATACTTACAGAAGTCAGTAAGAGTTCCTGTAGGTGATTTTAAGTGTTTGCACTAGATGTTTGAGTTTTGTTTTGTTGGTTTTTTTCATACAATTTAAAGAATAAGCTGTGCTTCAATATGCCTTTCTTGGAAAGTGGAGCAGAAGATCAAAAAAAGACACAAAGCAATCAATAGCAATAAGTCCTGTTGACCATTAATATGTCTGAGGCTAATGGATATCAATATCTCTTCCAACTGTCTGAGCCTATTGCATCAGCTGGGAGAGGGTCACAGGACAATTTAGGTTGGAAGAGATCTTTGGAGATCATCTGGTTCAAGTCCCTGCCCAGATAAGGGCTGACTTCTGTGTTGGCTCAGGCTGTGGAGGGCTTTATGCACTTTAGTTTTAAAAATGTCCAAGGGTGAAGTGTCCACAACCTGCCTGGGAAACCTGTGCCAGGTGTTTTCATCACTTACAATGTGAAAAGTATTTTCTTTATGTCCAGATGGAACTTTCATTGCTGCAGCTTGTAACATCTGGCTTAGATGCTTTAGGTTGCACAACATAAACGTTCTGAGGAAGCACCTCAAAGCAAAAGGGGTTTTCATCATAGTTCAAAGGCATTCGTTTTTTATATATATGAAAGGCAATAATGTTACTGCTGAAAGGAGCTCTCACTGTGACCTTGTGTGTTGCAGCATCCTAAAGCTATGTTATTGTTTTGTTTTGTTTTGTTTTGTTTTTTCCCAGGGCTGATCAATGATAATGCGTAAATGCTTCTGCTATTTAACATAATTAGTTTAGTCTTATCTCAGGTATTTCTGTAGTTTAGCACTCTAAATACAAAGTAATTTGTCCAAGGCCATCTGAAAGATTAATGCAATTAGAAGTCTGGTATCTAAGTTTTTCACAAAGTTCTAGGAGGTAACTGGAATATTTTTTCATACTGAGGGTGAACTATAAACCATTTGTGTAGGTGGTGTTTTCTTCTAATTGCAGGATTTCAGTACTAATGACAGGATATTTTGTTCCTCATTGGAGATACTTTATTAAGAAAATAAATTGAATTATTTTGGTATCCAGTCTTTCTAAGTTTATAAATGTGTAAGTGAAGTAAAATGCCATAGTAAGAAACAGACTCTTCAAGTAATTAAGCATATTGCCAAAAAAACCCAACCAAACAAACAGAGCACTATATATAAATTTTTAGGGGGAATAGAAGAGTTTTGTGGTTTTAATATTATATTTTGATATTTAATAGATGACAAAAGTTGTCCAGTATTTCATGGTCACACTCTCATAGTTTGAGCAAGACATGCCCAGTCTGAAATGGATGCCAGAGTTGTTTTAAAGTGCCATTGGGTGACCACTTTCTGAAAATACACCTCAGGAACCCTTTTTGTCAGGAAACCTGTGTATTGGATTGGCTGTTTCAAGCCTTAAGGTTTTTTTTAGTATTACATTGTTTCTTCTCCCATGCAACGTCACTAAACATGAAAAACAAAATTCACACAAAACTTGCATTCTGAAATTATGTAAATAGTTGATAGTAAACCCAAGCAAATTATGAGGGAGGTCAAGAGAAAAAACTGGACCACTTGAGACCAGATTTCAATTCCATGTCTCTTTTGCATGGCTTGCCTAGCTGATCCTGTTCAAGTCATCTGAAGCTCAGAGATTAGAAGACAGGTACAGGTGTGAAAGATTCTGCTGAAACCAGGTCTTGGTTTGACTGACTACACCTGAACTAACCTGCTAGGTGTAAGGCAGTGTCAGCAAGGTTTAACTGGCTGTGATGATTCCTTCTAACTCACAGCTTCCACCATTTGCTTCGTCTGTAGTGCCCTGTTAGTCAGTCTGGTCTTTTCCAAAGCTACCATCTGGGCAGGGCATATGGGAAGGTTGGACTTCTTTCAGGCAAGAGTCTCGGGTCACTCTCTGGGGAAATTACCAGCTGGCAGACTTCTGAAACCATTCTGCTGGTATCTGAGATCCCTTTCTGTTTCTTTTAAGGCTTTTACTTCAGAATAAAAATTTGTTTTGCTAAAAATACTACATTAGTTGGTTTACACATGGAACAAAAATCATGGTGAAGCCCTGATCTTCTCAATGTCATCCAATGACAGGACGAGAGGCAATGGGTGCAAACTGGAGCACAAGAGGTTTAGGGTCAACACA
>JAOEGS010011333.1:0-45913 GCA_025447755.1 Corythornis vintsioides | reverse complement strand
TCAATAGATTATTGTAGAAGTAATAGGCCTAGATGAGATAGATAGGGGTTGTCTTTTTTTGTTTTTGTTTTTGTTTTCAGTCCTGCCTTAGTGATGTGACTGTATGAATATTTGACTTACATAGGTCTGAACACACTTGTGAGTCTCTAATTCAGGTATTTCTATGATACTGCCATCTGTATAGTGGATAAAAATTTAAGGGGCACTTCTGTGATTTTATTAAAGAAAAAAACACTCTCATCATTGAGATAATTATATTTAATAAGATAATATTAGAAGAATTGCTGTTAATGAGTGTCTGGTCATCATTGTTACTGAGAATAATTACAAAATTAATTATATCATAAGACTCTTAGTCATAGCTCAGTAAAGAAATTTTTTCTTCATGTTGAAATAGAAAAATGGAAAGGCTATAATTAGGGTTCTGATATGATAAAGTGAGTCTGAAAATATAGCAGCAATCTTTAGAAGACTATTTACATGAAGTTAAAAAGTTTAGTGTATTTTTTAACTGCATTTTATTATTCAAATATTATTGTGTGGCTTCCTCATTAGCTAAGAGGCTTGTTGTTATATGTCAACTATTTTCATGTAAATTACTTGAGAATCAAGATTTAACATCTTAACTAATGAAGTTACATCAACATTCTATCAATATTTTTGTTGTGCATCATGACTTATTTTACTTATTTACCCTGAATTTTACATTGTATCAACAAAGATGGGAATACTTCCAGAACTGGCTTTCTGTACGCTCAGGTTTTATAGCTGATAAACTGAAGGCCAGTTAATCATCACAAAACCCCTTTCTACACAAAATTGTATTAAAAACTAGACAGATAACAGTTACTAATCATTATATTACTGGATTTTGCCAGGTTTTGTATTATTTTCTAATTTATTGTTGTGGTTTGCACTTTCTGCTTGCTATAGGCTGACTTAGTTTTAAAAGTTCTTTATTCAAGTTGGCCTCTAGGGCAGAAAACTTCCATGTTCTTCAAATTGTACAAGTTAATGTTGCTAATGAGCTACACTGTTTTATAAAAGCAAAGTATTAAAAAAATTTAAATTTAAATTTAAAATTAAAATTAAATTTAAAATTAAGCCTGTTTTGCTTAATTCTGTGGTAGGTAAGATCAAGAGTTCTTCCATGGGGAACAGCTGGATACAGATAGCAGTGTCTGTACCATGAAGCTGTGACTCAGTACACCCCTATTGTGTGTTCTTCTCCCAGTTTTCTCATCAGGATTATCTGGGCAATTCATCTTTCATATCTGGCTGGGTAATAAAATACAGATACAGAAGTATTGTTGCATGTCTAATTATATCATGTGGGCTTAATTCAGTCTCAATAAATAGCCCATTGATATACAAATCCTGCAATAAGAGATTTGTAGTTTCCAATAAATGTTGCATGCTAACATGTATAACAGTCTTCCTTAAATGGCTCTGCAGAATGTTAATATCTTCTTCCATTATGTTCACTGAAATGCTAAAAAACCTAAGGTTTAGAAATTAATCACTTTAATTATTGTGGTCAATGCATTACCTCTTTAAGGTAAGGCATGTTCAGAAGCTTCCTTTATGAAAAACTCCCACAGGAAATCCTAATATACATTTTTGGTTTTATGATCAGAGCTAAAATAAAGCTATGGCACTAAAAATTGTGTGGAAACCCTTCCAGAAGAAATGCTAATGCCAGATTCATCCCCCATGAGAAAGAACATCAGTTAGATTTTTGGTAAATTATTTCAACCATGTCCAAGTACTTATGACAGTTGCAAAACCCATGACATAATGTTTAAAGTCTGTCTCAGAAAATACAGTGGTTTGGCTGGTTTGCTTTTGGCAGGTATTCATATCCTCTTGTCTGCATCCTAGTAGGATCAAGTCTTTGCTCTTCCAGTCATGTATCAATACCTAGCAAACCTGGCTTCATTCAGTTTCTCACATTTCTAGACCTGGCCTGCCTTTCACATAACTCACCGCTTTTCAGGGTCCTTGGTTCCTCCTTAGAATTTCACTTAAGTCACCTCTCTATGGAAGCTGACTTCCTCTGTTTTGGGATGCTATGGAGATGTTTGGCTGTACCATGGAGGTCTGTCTGTGCCACCTTTCCCAGTCTTCTGCAGAACATTTGAAAAAGCTCAGAGGAGCTGTTATTTTTTCAGACTTTGCAAAATACTGTTTTTATCATCATTAGATTGAATGTCTTTCAAATTAGATTGAAGACCTTTTGTTGTGTGACCAATAATAAGTTTTAGTGATGATTAATATGTATCTAGAAATTACTTTTGAATTTCAAGGAAGATTTTTTCCAAGATAGTACCCATGCATTTTTATTTCCATAACATTTATGCTTTCTGATATGTTTCTGTCCTTTTGTACTTTCTTTGGTCTCTCTTTGCCCTTGGCTTTTTTCTCTCTTATACAATGTGTATTTTCCCAAATGGGTCAGTGTATTTTATTATACTGACAAGAACAGCAACACCTCTCTACATTGTCCTAAAGCAAAAGCATGGCAGAATGATCGTAAATAAACCATCTTGCATGACTTCTGTGTTTCCAGTCCTTCAGTTCCTCTCTTCAAGAGGCAAGTGCCCTGGCAAACTACTGCCTTGTATGGCATTTGAGACCTAAAACAGATGCTGACAGAACATATGTGATTGTTGTTTTGCCTGCCATATCTTAGGATGTGAACACAAATCTGAAGCATAAGATAGAATAGGCACTGGAATCCATCAAGGATTGATACACCACACATTCCTTTAAGTTATGCATGTTCAGTTGCTTATTTTACACGTTAAAATACAGTGCTATTGGGAGAGGTCACTTTTTTCTAGTTACAGAGTCCAGATACTACATACAGCCTGTAGAAAGATGATAAGCTGCAGTTTGGATGGTCTGAACTCTCCATAGCTCAGTTTCCTATATAAAGTAAATGTAAATAAGTTTATTTGCACTATAGTTATTTTGATGTCTCTTATACTGTCGGGTTTTGGAGCAGAAAATTCATTTGCAGCCTTTGCTACTGTTGTAGATATCTACTCACAATAAGTCACTCTAGCTGATAATGGAGAGTGATTGATGCCTACTAACACATATTGCTATTTGCTGCACTGAGTTTCTTTATGCACATGTTCATGGTCTCTGCATCCAAAAGATCTGGAATGGAGGAGTATCAGATACTGTGTCATCTGCACGTCCTCTTATGTGTTTGCAAGTTCCTATCTCATCCTGCTCATAGGACAGCTTCTGGTTCATGTGTTTAAGTGTAGTGTTGTTGAGCACAAGGAGCTACATGACATACATTGCTATAAAGCACTTTGAGATGTGCTTACAGGTGTCCAGGAATAAGGTTAGTGCAAGTACATAAGCAAGAAGATCTGGTGGAGGGATATGTCATTGGTGATTTTTTAATCTTAATTTATATATATTTTGGAAGTCAGGATTTTTATAGAGGTTTTTAAAGGAAGTATATCTATTAACATGTCTTTGGTTGTTCACACTAACTTGTTAAAATGCTTAAAACAGGGAAAGGACTTATATAGTACAAATAGACATGGATCTTGCCTCCTGAGCTAAGTAGTGAGGCAGGTGATGGCACACATGAGGACCTAGAGGTCAAACATTGCAGTACCAGAATACTGAAGACTTGAATTATGTTATTAGGTTTACTGTTCTCCAAACTGTCATGAAATAATTCTGCAAATAGTTGCATGTTTCATGTGCAACATTAACAAAATATGTGGCAATCAGCAAATGCAATCTATGTTTCATTCTATAAAAATAGAAGTACATCTATTGGAATGAAGGTAGCAAAAAGATCTTAAACTGAGATGTTCAACTACTAGACAGTTATTCCCCAGGGGTTACTGTCAGGCCAGCAATATGCCAGTGCTGTACAAAATAGTACCCTGCCTAAGTGGAAGGAAACACAAGTGACAAATGTAGTATTCATCTGAGCTTGTTATTTCAGAGGTCAGAATCCTTGGCTGATGAGAGAAACAGACCTTGCCAGAAGAGCCAGCAGTATATCTAGTAAGGGAATGTATTAAGTAAGCATCAATGAAGTATGCTCATAGAGAAGGAAATGTTTTGCATTTTTTATTGCTGAAATAAAGTGGGTAATAATTATAAATACTCTTTAATCTATTTGGATTCATCTTTCCAGCTGCTATTCAAAAAGTATTTTAGACTATTACTTAATTTTCAGAATTTCAAGCATTTCAATAGAAACAATCATTTGTATTAAGTGGCTCGCCACATAGTGCTCTGGAAGCTGTTGTGTGGATTTTGTTACCTGCGTGCCATCACTGAAAGGATGTAAACCAGGAGATGCAGTGGCATGAGAGAGAGAAGTGTCACTTCTCTAAATTATGATTTAGACATATCACATTTTACAGGCTTAGAAGCACCTGAGCAGAGAGCTGTAGAGCAGTGCTAGTCACCGAGGAGTGCAACACAGGGCACATTCATCTCAGTAAGTAAAACAGATGTTGGAAGAGAAAGTTTATAATAACCACTGCCTTGTTGGACCCTTTTTCAGGTGGGATTCCATTTGTCCTTACGGGAGAGTTTTTCCAGCAGTCACAGAGGCCAGCTGCATTCATGATAGCTGGGACAGTCAACTGGCTCTCCAACTTTGCTGTTGGGCTGCTCTTCCCTTTCATTCAGGTACTCAACATCCTTGATAACTGATACACTATGATATAGTTGGTATAGTGTGACATATGTTTGATCACATTTTTCAGGTAATAGTGAATGTCTTTTTATTGAAATGGATGAAATTCCCACTACATTTGCGACACAGTACAATCATGCTACCCACATCTTGTTTGAATGTCTTGAAGAAAATTGCCCTACAATAGAAAAATTACTGTAACCCTTGACAAGCCTGGGCAGGTAGCAGGGAACAAGGTCTTAAATCTAGGGACATATAATCAGAATACTTCAATTTGTTATGTTTTTTAATTATCAGAGTAAATTAAGGAATAAAGATGCCTCTCCAAAATTGCAGTTTCTGCCTGCTGCACAAAACTGAGGAGCTACCGAGTGCTGGCTGTCCATCAGATCTGAGTTTGTGCAACTTTGGTCTCTCTCTTCTTGTCCTGCTAATCCCACCTGACAGATCACCTGGTGGGACCTGTTTCAAAAGACCCTTGGTTAATTAAAATAAAAAGGCTAACTACATTCTCTAACTTTTCATATGCATATTAAAGCTTTTAAAGTTATTTAGTATGCATCCATATGAAGTTTGCTGTAGCCTTGGGGAATTTGTGTCATAAGAACTTCCCATTGTGTGATTACAAAATTGCCAGTTTCATTTTAATGAAGGTAAGCTGTATTTCCTCCTTGCATCATTTTTCATTTTCTCTTTTTTTAAAAAAAAAGTAATAAAGCAAAAAAACCTTGAAGTTTGCTCTAAAGATGAAAGCAGTGTTACTCAGACTTTCATTTTTAAATCTTTTCATGAGATCAAACTATAAGATCTCTTCATTCTCTAATTTTCCCTAGTTTTCTATTTCAGTCAACCTTAGTCTCAAAATTCAGCTTGTGACTCACCTGTTTCTTTACAGAAAGGCAATAGCCTCTTCTTGCTCATTTTTTAGTCTAAAACAGGAAAATAATTTTCAAAATGCCTTGACAGAAGGAACATATAATCTTGTCTGTGTATTTAAGTACTAAGCTGATTGCTTGAGAAACAGCAGTCACTTTTATTGATCATTGGTGTGCTTCTACAAAATTATCCCAAACATTTGGGAAACAAATATGTTAACTTTAGAGTTACTCAAAAAATCAACCAGCAGTTACTTCTCAAAAATGTCACCAATTAACTAATTTGAATGCCTGTATTTTCTCCCCTCAACCATCTGTAGCTGAATATAATAGAATAAAACAGTGTCTTGAGTCATGCATTAAAATGTATGGATGGGATTAAAAAGCTTGTATACAAATCAATTTTTGACAAATTAAAAAAAAAAAAGAAAATTAAATGTGGCTACTGTTCCAGCCCTTATTGCTTCCTATGTGAGAAACTTATTTGTGTGAAGGATCAGAACTGAAGTTAAAATGACAACTGATATTATGCTGAATTCACAAGTACATTTGATATTGTGTGATTACTAGGAGGTGTCTGCTAGTAGCTGTCAAAAAATGCGCGTTTTTAAAAATCTTTTTTTTTAGTACAAAATAGAATAATTGAAGAAACATTATTGCATGTGATCTTGGAAAATACAGAGAAATTAGAGATGTTCTGGGTTTTGGTTTGAAGGCATTTCAGACTTGTGTTTAGTATAGAGCTTGACCTTGTGAAATGTCAAACTAGTCACCTTGAGTGATGCTCAACATTATCTCTTTCCTATTGCCATTACTTGAAAATTAAGGCATGGGGCTTTGCTAATGAGAAGGGGCAAAGAGAGCTTTGGTAAGCCAGTAGACCAGAGATTCACGAAACTGTTCATAAAGACATAGTGACCCTTCCTTTCAAAGCATTTCTGTGCTCCTACAGGTGCTAGAACTGAGTTGTGATGCATTATTTGGATGTCAAATCTTGGCATTTTAATTCCAGCACAATACCTATTATTGAGTAAACACTTCATCTCTCTGCACTATCCCCTGACTTGCATATCTGATATTTTTACATGGCACTTACACTGCAGAAGATCATATCAGTCCATAAGCAACCTTGTGCTTCACACCATGTGAGTGCTGGCACAGGGAGTGTCTCTTCAGACTAGAACCACAGGGCATTACAATATTCATTCAATCAACTATGTAAAAGTAAAGGAATCATTTACTCATTTGGGGAAGAATGCCTGAAGTTATGCTTGTGTAACCTTGAGGGAATTAAAGTGCTTTATCAGAAACAATTACAACTTCAACGCTTTTCATTTTGCCTTTCCTTATATACTATAGTTCAATCTATAAACTGTACTCTTAATGCACATGATAAATAATGTTGATTCTTGCTTCAGTCCTTTAGTCCAAAACTTGCTTGCAGTTTTGATACAGTGTTAAAAATCATCAGTTATTCTTTTTGTGACTAATATCCTCTGAAAAATGTTTTAAAGCACTTTCTCATTCAGAAGACATATGAAATCACAACAGTTCTTTTTGATGTGTTCATAACAAATCAGTCTTTGAAAATATGACTCTTTAATATATGGAATTGTTTTAGGAATTGAAAAGGAGATGAAACCAAGTCTTTCAAAGGCTGATGATTTGCCCAAGACCTTAAAATCATTCATTTTCTCAAGATCTGAATAAGCATTTCCATCATGGACATATTATGTACAGATCAGCCAAGCATGCAGTCTTCATGTGACAATAAGTTGTGTCACAGTTGAGCTTGCAGCTGGGAGCATGAATGTGGTCTAAAATTCCCTCAGAGACAGTTTGTTGTGCGTCTTCTTGAGAAAGGTTCATTTATTCATTTTAAAATAGTATGTATTGATGGAAATAGCTTCTGATAGCTTTATTGATACTGACAGGGTAAATTGATGTAGGAATGTGGCACAGCAAGCTCAGAGGATTAGTTGTTTTGTCCATGTGTTCCTAGCATCACTTCTGTTTCTTAATGGCTTCACTTCTGGGACTAAACCAGGTTCTGTTTGTGGTTTTTTTTCTGTGTTAGTGCTAAACTAGCTGTAACACCTGGAACAAATTGAGTTTCATAAAACAGACTCCAAGTGTTCGCTCATAATTGAAGAGAGTTTATGCTCAGGGTACAAACCTGTGAGTAATCAACTTCTATGGTTTTTTATGCAGAAAGTGTATTGAGAGTGAGCATCTGTAGTCATCCACAACAAATCATTCCATCATTTATTTCTATCATCCCTTGGGAATAGGGATAATATGTCTCAAGTGAGGAGACATAAAAAATCAAGAAATTCTTTGGAGTGAAAATTTTGTGCAATTGTGGATTTAATTATAGAATTGTTCCTGCTGGAAGGAACCTCAAGGGGTCTCTGGTCCAGCCTCTTGCTCAAAGTAATCTGTGAGAACAGACCAAGTTTCTTAGAACCTTGTCCAGTTGTGTATAAAAAATGTCCAAGATTTTTTACTTCTGTTTTAGTTTGCTTTTAAATTCAGAGGACTCAGTAATCAAAAGTAATGGTACCTAAAATGTTCTTTGGCTGTTTTCCTAGAAGAGTTTTAAACTTAGTTTTAAAAATAGAAAATTGTTCAATCTCAAGCCTCAGATGGAATAAAATACACTAAAAAGTTGGAAGAGAAAGACAAACTCCCTGCTGTTCTTCCAGTATATTTTATAGGGTAAATAATGACAAATGTTTCACACCATTTCAATAAATGGATACTTTCTAGATGTTAACAGGTGCATCTGTTCCACTGTGCCTTTATGAAACTGTATTTAGAAAAATTATTCAGGAAGAGTCTATGGGACATATATTCATCTAACTGTACAATCTCCCTTGTCTCTCAAACTGTTCAGATACAGCTGATCATCTTAAGAGAAAAGGGAGATTGTACAGTCAATAAATAGAGAAAAAACAAAGTCAAAGTAGGAACCATTTCAAATCCCTGTGTAATGTGAATTTTGTGAACTTTGTGCATGCATGAGATAGAGTGCAAAATATTTGTAATAGTGGAGACATTTGTATTCAGCTCTCTCATATTTCAGAATAAGCAAGCAGCAGCCAAATGAAAACAAAAGAAAGATATGGACCTGTTGGAGCAGATCCAGAAGGTCACAAAAATTATCAAAGGAATGGAACACCTCTGTTAAGAAGAAAGGCTGAGAGAGCTGGGGTTGTTGAGCCTGGAGAAGAGAAGGCTTTAGAAAGACCTTATTGAAGCCTTTCTGTGCTTAAAGAGGACGTATAAGAAAGATAGGGATGTTCTTTTTAGCAGGGCCTATTACAACAGGACAAGGGCTGATGGTTTTTAACTAAAAGAGGGGATATTTAGACTAGATATAAAGAAGACATGTTTTACAGTGAGGGTGGTGAAACACCAGAACAGGGTTCCCAGAGAGGTGGTAGAGGCCTTATCCCTGGAAATATTCATGGTCAGGTTGAATGGAGCTTTGAGTAACCTAATCTAGTTTAAAGATGTCCCTGGTTGTTGTAGGGGGATTGGACTAGATGACCTTTAAAGGTTCCTTCCAACCTAAAAGCATTTTATTATTCTATGAAATGGCTCTTCCCAATAAACAGATCTGCAGGTATATCTGGGACACTTGTCACCTTTTGTATTATGCCGCAGTGATATTAGTGGCCTGCAGAAATCATTGTTGAGGCAAGAAGTTTCTTTAGTTTCTTCTTCTTCAGAAGCTGTTTTGAGGACCTACTATTATCTCCTCTAGGAGTAAACCACTGTGAAGAACTTTTTATGATGGAGTTAAAATTAGCTGTCCCAAGCTAGAGGACCAGTAAATCTACCTTCACCAAGACATACTCTACATGAAGGTCTTCCTTGTCACTGAGGGTTTCCTCTTTAAATACTGCAGTTTTGTCTTTGTTCTAATCTCAATAACAGTGTTCTATAACTAAATCACAGCTCAGGATAACAAACCTGAATGTCAGATTAAATGCACGAACTAGAATGGATAGCAGTAGCTGAATAATTAGTACTTCATTTCATAATTTAATTTAGCAAATGAAAATTCTAGGGGGAAGAAGAAATAGATACTTTTCATTTTTCTATTGGTTTTTTTTGGTGAGTATGTAAGTTTTAGTGAGTAATTTCATGTATTTCAGTATGTGTCATGTGTTCATCTGCATAGTTAGGCTGAAGCATTCTTTTCCCTAATTACATTGTAGGTGTTTTATAAATCCTCCAGGTTGCTAAGAAGCTTTATATATGACACCAGTTAGTCTGACTAGAATTCATAAAGAGATTTAAAAAAAAAAGTGAGCTTTTTACACAGGGACCAAAAGAGTACCTGTTTGTAGGCAGCATAAAGGAGAATTTTTAAGGTCTTGTCATTGGGTTCTGTGTTTTCTTCCTAGCAATGTGTGTTTTAAGGGTATAATTGGGCTTGCAAGCATTTTAAAATGAGACTAATTATAGCAGTGGTTATGTGGCTTCTGGTTTTTCCCAAAATAATAGATTATGTGGCTTGAGTTTGCTGACTGTTCTTCCAACATGTAGAGGCTGAAATGTATTAAATCTTAACTTTCTTTCCTGGAAGGTGACTCCACACTATGAAATAATGAATGTTTGTATAGCAAACATGAGAATAAGTATTCTTTAAGATCAAAGTCAGTTAAGAGCACCTTCATCACTCTCCGTGGGAAAGGTATTTGTCTGGAAAATACGCAAAGCTATTTTCCTGCCCAGATCTGCTTGATTACTAAATATGGATATATTAGGACTTACTAATATAATTAGGATTATTATTTGTAATCTTTTGTAAATTTGTAATTACTATTTTTCCCATTTTATATTGTTAGTACACAATCTCCACAAAAAAAAAATGCTTTATCTCTCCTTATTTATTATCCACACCCCAAACCAGACTGGGGTTGCATTTGCTCCTCTTCTCAGAAGAGCCTGTTGAAGTGGGAGAAACTTGGATTTGTATTCCTGCTCCCCTAGAAATAGTGTTTCACTTTCAACAAGGCATCTGGACTCAGGTTCACAGGTGGTAGCGTTTGCTGGTCCAGTAACATGTCCTTAGGAATCTTATTGATGTAATCAAGGGTAGATGCTCCGGTTGCTCATATCATGCCCCAGAAGACTGAGCACCAAGTACTGAAAGGTAGATGAGCCCAGACATTAAAAAAGTCAGGTTCTGTCAGTGGTGGTGGGGATACACCTTTTAGTTGTGGTTATACAGAAAGAATAATGCACTGAAGAGACTGCAGAATGTATTTTTAAAAAGAAGATGCCGTTTTATTGCTGCATCATGTCCAGCAGCCTTCCCATTTGGTCAGGCATCTACAACCCTAATGAAGCATAATGAAACTTTTCATCAAACTCTATTGGAAAGAACAAACGGATTCTTCTATTAATTGCTACAGTGAATGTGAAGTTTACATTTAATGAGGCCCAACAAGAGGCTACAGTTGTAATAACTGAGTTTAGTTAACAGTTGTAGCAGGGAGGTGCTTTGATACCCAACTTAGTTCAGAAAGTTTCCAGGTGTGCCAGACACATTTGAAGTTGCTTCATCATTATTTATCTTGTTTCTGTTCATTGATTTCACCATCAGAAGGGCAGTGAAACAAACAGAATGCATGTTATATTTTCAGATACCTCCATCAAGAAGGGTGCTAAGAAACTTTTTAATCCCGAGAATAGGGTAACTGTGTAATGATGCGTGAAGAAATTGTAGCTTATGCTTTACTGGAGTTCTATAAAAGGCATACAGATGTTTGTCAAGAACTAAGTCTGCCTTGTCAAGACTGGCTGGCACCTATGTTCCTGGTTTTCTACAAGTTTATAGACATTTTAAAGCCCTCAGATCAGAAGTTGTGTGCACATAGCATGGGGGTCCTTTAAGAGCTCTTTTTTTTTTGTTATTGTGATACAAATGTCAGTGTCACTGCAAGAAGGGCTGGTGCATGTTGTGGTGGCAGGAGAATCCAAACTCAAAAAAACCCAATAATAAATAAATAGAAGACAACTGCAATTACTCTTCTCCTTGGAAATAGTGATGGCATAGTAGGGATACTCTGATGATACTTTGGGGTAAATGTTCTTGAAAAATGCAGAAAAAAATAAGAGGAAGAAATGGGAAAAATTATAATGAACTTGGGTGAAAGAAAGCAAACCAAAAATTATTCCATCTGGAGAAAATATTTGAAAGAGGAAAGGATAACTGAACAGCTGAGGAGGGAGAAAAGATCACTAGTTTTCTTCAGTTCAAAAGGATCAGAAAGTGTTAAACTATTCTGACACATCAGAGAAAACCTTGTGAATTTCAGAACAACTTGGGCAAGAATCAAGAATCCATTGAAATTTTAGGCATCTATAACCTGAAGGCCTTCAAGGTTATATTAGTCATCCTTCTGTAAGCTTATTACTATTTCATATATTCCTTCTCTTACGGATAATGAGAGGAAACAGATCATTTTCCCTTTGGCAGTAGTGACTCATGACAGAAGAAAAAAAAACAAAATCCAACCAACATATATGACAAGAGCAACCTATAAATTCTTGTCTGGTTTAAGGTACAAGCTGTCAAATGTCACGTACTTACTTCTGCATTAGTATTTTCTCATTGCACTGGAGTAAATCTCACATATACAGTACTTCATTGCCACTGAAGATTTCCAGTGGATTTCATACTTAGAAATAGGATATTCAGTGATGAATTCTAAATCACGCCTATTTCTATTATAAATTTAAATAACTTCACCCTTCAGCCATCAGATTCTTCATTTCTTGCAAATTTTTGTTTATTTAATCTTCTGTAGAACAGAACAGACTGATAAATTTTTAATTGTTGGCTGAAGAGTTAATGTGAATCTATTTCGGGCAGTGGAGTTTCAGTAAGTCATTTACAAGCCATAGGAAGTTCATCATCCCACAGGATATTTATTCCAGTCCTTGATTTAATTAAGAACTTCTTAAACAGAAGAATAATGAATGGCTAAATAACATATAAACCAAATATACTTGCTTGTCCATTAGCCTCCTACTTTCTCCTCCTCAGAGGCACGTGGATAAACAGAAACTATTTCCAAAACACTCAGATAAACAAAACTAAAATCTCATAAACATGTACATACACCTTTGGATACAGACACACTTATTAATTTAGCCAGATTCAAAATTGTTACTTGTGGTTATCGTTTGGCATCATCTCCCTAAATTTTCTGATTTATTTTATGTTGATGGAAACAAAAAACTGAGACCTCTCCTGACTTTGCTGGACCCTACAGCTCAGAAATCTATTTTAAAGAGTGATAGCTGGTAGAAATTATGGATGCTGAGGATGTGCTAGAGTGTGGAGAACAGTAAATCAGAAATTAGAGTGTATGTATATGTGGAAATAGGTTCAATGAACTGAAGCAGGCACGGGAGACAACAGATTTACAGCAGCAGAAAAGTGCAATATTGAAAACCCCTGGTGCAATAGAATAGTCTTATGTTAATCTGTTACTCTTCAGCAACAGTACAGATTTCTGTAATCCAGTGGTGTAGCAGGAGCTTGTTATGTATTATCTTGAAAAGATGCTGTTTATTTTTGTAATACTTTGTGTAAATACTAAGAATAACTAAGCATTAATAATTAGCAATTAACTTAATGGCATACTGTTTTTTCATTACATGCTGATGCATTCTTAGTTCATATTTCATTTTTTTCCATTAGATCATTATGAGGCCCTCAAAGACTTAATGGTAAATTATTATTATACTGCAGGACAACATAGCAAAAAAACAAACCAAAACCCTCACCACCCAGAGCCCTCTTTTTCCACCTTTCTGTCCTGCAGAGAACAGCTGCATCTTTACTGCTCCACTGGTTTTCTCTTTATCCCATCAGTAATTTTCCAGAACAGCTCATCCTCCTAATGCAAATATTTCCAATGTCCAGGAATCACAGAGGAATACCTGGTTATGATTACTGGACCACTAAGTGGAAAGCTGATTTTACTCCCAGATGGGGTTTAACTTTTACCTTTGACACTGTGAGGCTACACTGTGAGGCAAGGAAAGGGAGTTTTGAAATAATTAGAAACATTGTGGCTGGAAAACACCTTTTCCATAAAGAAATCTTGGTGTTGAGTGGTGACGTTTGCCTAAGCTTTCTGAGTAAGGGCAGAATAAAATTAGGATATAGCTGCAGATGTACAGCTTATTCCAGCCCATTGTAGTTAGACTGTGCCCAGTTTCTGAGCTGGTAGGCAGAGGTCTAGTTCTTGTGCCCTGGTGCAGGAAGTCAGGGTTGGCACTTTGGTCACCAGATGCTGATGCTGAGAGGCAGAGGCAGATGCTGAGGTGACTGAAAAAGAGAAGAAATAACTGGATGGATGTCATGTCCCCCAAATAATGAGTGCTTTTACTAGCTGGGTTTTTAACAGAAGAACTCAGAGACAGTACTTTGAATTTTTATGTCTTCATATAAGTTTTTTACTTACATTAGGGTAGAAGACATCTGAAAGAAGTAAAATACAAATTGCCACCAGCTAGAAATTAGGTAAACTTTGACTTTATTTTCAGACTAGTTAAAGTGTCTTGCAAAATAACCCACTTGGATCTGTGATCCATCTTGTGATCCAGATGGAGCTTATTTTCACATGGGGTACCGGTGTTACAAGCCTTGTAGCCTTAGTTTACATTGCTTACTAGTACAATAGAAAGAAATATATGTGTGTTTATTTTCCCCTTTTAAGAAACTAATTTATTTCTGTCTGTGAAGTAATAATTCTGAGTCATTATACTTGTTACTTGAGGCTCTCCTGAACTTCTGCTCTGTTTCTTCCTTAATTTAGCACTTGAGATTTTCTTTCTTGTGCATCAAGTTTCATTTACACATCAAGACTGTCTTTTGGTTTTTCCTTATATCCTTACTATGTAATAATAGCCCTTGACTTTTTCTGTTATGTAGTACAAGAATTTCAATAGCAGAGTTGTTCACAGAATACATAAATTCCCTCAGTCAAGCTATTTTAAGCTTTTGCAAATGCATCTGATATTTAAAGTAACTACAGTGCACCTGTGTTAAAGGAAATGGCTAAAGTTCTCTTAAAATATGAGAAAATGAAATGTAGGCTATCAGAAGGTTAGATATGATAAGAAATGCTCTTCATTAAAAGCAGCCCACTTCAAGTATAAAATACAAGGATCTGCTAACTTTTTTATGAGGTAGTGAATGTGTGATGATTGGGGTTAAAATTGCCAATTTGTCTGAAAATGTCTCTATTTTTTACTTGGGAAATATGTTTAACACATTACATTTTAGTGTTCTGTCTTTCTTCCTTGTTCTGCACCTTCAACAGTACCTTAAATTATGTCTGAAAATAAAAAAGGACAAAGGATAAAGGACACAAATTCACATCCATTTGTTTCAGTGGGTTAAATTAACTTGAAGCAAAGTAAAGTCAAACGTCTACATGAATAACTGCTGATCATTTTAGTAGGACATCTTACCATTATCATGTGACCTCAGCACTTCTAAATCCAGTTTGACTCTCATCTCATGACTAATCTTCATTGCAACTTGGTGGTCAGGCTTATTCATCCTAGGTATTACTGGTTTGTTTTCATCACAGAGAAAATTTAATTCAATGAAGATTTTAAAAAGGGAAACATGAGTCCAGATTGGAGCTCTGCCATTCAGCTGAACAATTTCAAATGCAGAAGATCCAGATGCAAAATTTGAATTCTTAACATGACAGGATGATTTATGAGGCACTGTGAAGTAACTTTTTCCTGTCTACTAAATGTATTTGCTTCTGCCTCTGTATAAGCTTGAAAGTCATGTCTGTTCCTGGAATATTTCCCGTCCTCATCACCTTGGCTTGTGATTGTCAGGTTGCTCAGGAGTTGGTTCTTCTAGGATATAACAGAAAAACATTGATCATCTCAAGAGTCCACAGTCAATATCAGAGGATTCACCTTATAGCTTTCCCTATTGCAGACAAGAATCATAGGGCTGAACTAAGTAATGAATTAACCACAGAAAACACTGTGACTATACAGGCTGGCGGTCAGCCATGGTATTAAAAAGCAGCTGCAGAAAAGGGTTATTTCTTTTTTTCTTTCTTGTTCCGCACATTAATTTGTGTTCTTCTTCCATGCAACATATGATGTATACTAAGCAAGTGAAACATAAAAATAGTCCTAGGAATTGGGAACACCTGAGCACACAAAGCAGGGAGCTTTACCAAGCTGCAGTGCAGGACTGGTATAACTAATGGTGATGGGAGAGTATTAGAAAAATGTGGAAAGTCAGGGTTACCTCATTGTTTGGCTCTGTTTTGTTCCAGATACATAACCTTTCATCACAATTGTAAATATTTATATATAGAAAGCCATGTCTGCTCTTCTGTCCAGAGTGATTTTCCCTGCATAACCTCTGCCTTGCAACACCCAGGGTGATGGGTGGGGGGCCCAGCTTTCCTCATAGTCACTGTTCATGGCTTTATGCAATGCACTACTGAAAGATGGCCATATTTTTGGGGCTAGAGATATATCTTTTGGTTTAATTCAACCTTTTTAGTGATTAAAAAAAAAAAAAAAAAAAAAGATTCATTAGACGTTTGGTTTCAGGACACAGAGTGAGGTAAATCAATGAAGGAGGAAAGGAGGTTTCCTCAAAGGCTGGCAATGTCTTCACTGGATTCACAATACCAAACCTCTTCCTAGTTCAACAAAGTGCAGCTGGCAATATTGTAATTATCAAATGTTTTATAAAAGTCTTCTATTGAAATCTAACTGAAAGCTATTAAATGATCTAATAATCACCAGGCAAGATATACTTACATTTCAATAAAGTGAAGCTCCTACTAGTTGACTGAAGCCTTTATAATCAGTTTATAGATTAACTTCCTAGTATCTATACAGTTTTTTTCCTGTGAAAACATTAATATATGGCCTGTACTTCATTCCCAGTTAATTCTTACACTAGTTTCTAGCATGAAAGAAGTGCATTTTATGGATTTTTTCCTGCTTTAAGCTTTGATAACCTTAGAAATTATATACATGTCTACTAGTTTGGGGTTTTTTTTCTTTGTTTATTTTGCAAATCTCAAAGCCTGTAAGTACTGTGATTCACATGCCCCGGGCTATGGCAGGTTTCCCATGTGTTGTGTACAGGTGCACAGTATTGCACAAGCACACCTCGGGTTTTGGACCTAGAAATTGCAAGGCATTTTGCAGAACAACCTGGTGAAACATCTGCCTCATTTCCACAATCACCACGGCAGCACAAGGCTCAGGGAAGCCATGCACTTAGCAGGAGCCCTGCTGCCACCTGCTCTCCTCACACCCACAGTGCCTCAACTCAGTCTGGTTTCTCCCAGCATCACCCAGATTGCAGATCCATGCACCGCTGCCAGGGATCTGCTTTTCTACTGCTGGGCCAGAGGCAGTGTTGGAAGAACTAACCATTCATACATTTTTATGAACTTCTAAACACCATGACTTGCAATGAATGACAGCAATTACTGTATTTGGTTAAAAATTGCTCCATCACAACTGTTTTTTAAGCCATTACTGATGTTGTATTTCTTCCTAAGTTTGTCCCTTTTGTAATGACCACCTCCTTTGTTTTCATTCTGCAGAGTGGTTTACAGACCTACTGCTTCCTAGTGTTTGCTGCCATCTGCTTTGCAGGAGCTACCTACCTGTTTTTTGTCCTTCCTGAAACAAAGAATAAGACATTTCATGAGATCAGCCAGGCATTTGCCAAAAGGAATAAAGTATCTTTAGAAATGCAAGAAATGAACCACTACCCAGGGGAGAGGAAATCAAGTGCAGAACAAGAATCAAACTTCACATCTTCGGTGGACAATGGAGAAACCAAAAAAGGGATTGTGTAAGCCCAGGGTGCTCTTTCAGGGGGAAACACACTCTTTTCATTCAGCATGTTTATTGCAGTGCACAACTTGTATATTTTATGTGACAGCATTGAACTACTTCCCCCTTGAATATGCTTTGTGTGAGTACGGGCGAATTTGTTAGCAGTTAGGGTGATGGGAGGTGGGAGTTGCAGCAGCTGATTAAATAAACAAGAGGCAGAGTTTTATTGGGCTGGGGTGAAACTGGTGCTGTGGTGAGTAGGATGGGGAATATAGAGAAATGAAGAGGTTATGGGGAGCTGGAGTTGTGAGCAGCAGCTGGCCAAGTCACCCTTGTGCACTCGGGGAAAGGTGGGTGTGCTGTCACCAGGGAAGAAGAGGCAGGGAAAAAGGAAGAGACCCCAATAGAAGTCTGCCAAGGATTGATGCAGGTGAATCTGAAATGGTACCAACTTGCATTTCTCCATATTTCCCAATGCATCGTTCAAGTTGCACATGAAGATTAAGGACTTGAAAGATGACTCCTGACACTCCCCTGACCTCCCATTCCTCTTCCAGTTCTTTTGATTTTCAGTTGCTTTGCCTGAACATCTCCCACCTTCCCACAAATGAGGAGCTCTAGGTCCTGGTGAATTTCTTTGTCTCTCTCAAATCCTGATCAACTAATAATAGAGTTGCCTCTATTTTATAGGTTTGGTGGCACTGCATTTCTGTGTAAATATATATATATTTATATATATGTTATTTTTTAAAGAATAGCTAAAGAAGCTTTAATATGAAATGAAATCTAAACCTCATGGTGAAGTGAGAGAACTCTAATTGCATGTATAGGGTGTAACATTAAAAAAAAAAAAATCAAACACCAAGTGTTCCAGGGACTGGCATTTTTGATTATTTTTTATTCTTTTCCAGTTCCTTTAAAAACAAGTTTTAAGAGGAAAATTTTCATGAGACCTAATAAATATCACTTCTTAACACTCAGATCTCTCTGAAGGAATTTGAGTGCCTGTTTCTTATTTAAGCAATGATTTTCATTTGGGCATTAGATTCTGAAGCTCCAGACCTAGTTTGCATTAAGACGTTTCTAAGCTATTTAATGCATTTTAAAACTGTCCTTGGAGTCTGCTTCATTTCATGATAGAAAGACTCTGCAGACTGTCAGTGGAAGGTGATCCATTCCCTTCCATGTAACTTTTGTAACTTTTTTTTTTTCCCAACCATCATCTTTCGCTTTTGTAGTTTTATAATTGTTTTTCTTGATACTTCTAGGTACCTGGATGCTGAAGGGGTAATAAGCACTTTTAAATTAAGTAGTTAGCTGTTTTATATGAAAAGTGAATAAGTCTTAAAGCTGCTCTCAGTTAGACTGAGTAAGGCACAAGAAGCAAGTGCAGTATGTAGGCAGAGCTGGCTGCTTCCACGAGTTATATCTATTCTTCCAGAATTTCATACATTTGGAGTATTTTGGGAAAGAAAAATTGTAAATATATTCATATACACACATACAGAATGGAGAATTGCTTTTCAATATTTTTTGGTTTATTTTCAGACTTCCCCAACTGATAAGCTGTTTATTGCTTTGTTCTACACTGTAAATTACACTGTAAATTAAAATCAGAGATCCTGATGTTCAGCTGTTACTGCTGTGATTTATTTATGTGTGTCATATTTACTGCACACATTGTTAAGCTAACCTAATAGGGCAATTTCACTACTGGGTAATAGAAGAAAAATTGATCTGAGCCTTTATGCAGAATTTATGCTCTTTTACTGACACAGAGCTAAAGCAGCAAGAAAACAAAAATATATATGAGCAAGAGAATTAAGAATTACAAGTCAGATCTATGATATTGGTGCTACTGTTAAGAAATAGAGTGAATCAAGATTGTATCAACTGATCATCATAGCTAGAAGCTAATTAAACACTATGGATAAACTGAAGAAAAATGTTTTCTGATAACCACTTGTAAAAGGGCATATATAGCAAATGAACATGTCATCTTTCAGTGGGTTTTGTTGCCTATTCCATGTGTTACATGAGGCTAGCTGAATGAAGGTCTATGTAAAGAAATATTTTTAAAGCCACCCCTCCAGATAATTTCAGGAAGAAATTCTTCCTCTTCTACCTGCAGGGAAAGACTGGCATATTCAGACCCTCTCATTCAGATCAAGAACTATCTTTGCAGTTCAGGCTACTCACATGGTAAGATGTAATCTGATTTGAGTCAAGATGGCAAGATTGGAATCCATTATCTTTATAATAATTATTAATATATATTACAGATATTACTTGCTGATAATGTTGCCATTGAATAATTTCAATAAAATACCATGTAGGCCAGATATAGTAGCTGTATTAGACTTCTGCAACAAGATAAAATCATCTTACCATTGCTTTAATTTGCATTTGGAGCCCAGCTCTGAATGTGTTTGTAAAGAGATGGCTCAATAGAATTTCCTGTCAAAGCTCAGAGGCTTGTAGAGCACTCACAACAGAGGGTTGTGTTTTCCTCTTCTGCAATCCCATGTGCCTATCTCCTGCCCATGTGAGATAGTCACGCTCCAGATAGACACCTTCTGTGCAGCTGCAAAGAGCTGCTATGGACCAAAGACACCATAGGACAGTGCAGATGTCTCACCAGCAGTTTGCTATGGCCATGGTACCATCTCCAGACATGTATCTGTGCACGTCAGGGAAAGTGGCTGCAGTCTCCTCTGCCTTGGGTTGTGGAAGCTTCTGAGGAAACTTCAGTACTGCATTAACATTCTCATCTCTGCCCCTAACAAGAGTTTTGTGTTCTTCAGTTTGTTCCTTAATGGTTTTTTCCATTGTTATGCTGCTTTTTTTCCAGCAATGAGAGGGTAAAATGGAAAATACCAGCAATTTATCATTTGGTTTTTCATGTTGAATGTGTCAAATTGTCTACAGCCCATGTGTTCTTCAGTGAGTGTTGTGTGGTTCTCTTTTCCTATGGGAAAAAACTTTGGGATGAGGGACTGTAAGATGGCGTCTGTACGAGAACCACAAGTGGCTTTTGTGTGAGTGATCAACTATGTCCATGCACAGTGATTGCAAAATAAACTTTTAGAATTAACTTAAAATGTTATGGATTTTGTTCTGGGTAGATCTGAGTCTTTACAGCTGTATACTTTCCATTGTACAAGTTCCTGGGCTTTTATATGTCCCAGTACAAGACTGTGCAGTCTGGCTGAACTGAGTCATTGTGAACTCTAGAGCTGGGTGGTTGGGAGTTATGGGGAAGAAAACCACCTCTTAAACTGTGTATTTTTTTAAGCCTTATTTACATTTTGCTCCTCAAATTGGACTCCAAACTTCATTCTTTCATATGTTTGTATTGGGCTTTGGAAATAAAAATACAGACATCATGAGAGGCAAATGATTGAAACTAACTACTACTATTAGTAATAACTGTGTATAAGAATTGTTGTACCTGGTGAGGCCTTTTTGCAGAAAGTTGTCATTTGCAATGGATGAGTTGCTATAGCTCTCATTTCTGATGAGCACTTCAGTCAAGTAATTATTTCTTCTGCAAAACCTGATTTCTGAGATATGTATAAAAAAAATTGAATTTCATACTTTAGGTTCTGAAGCCAGTTTTCACTCCACATGGATCTGCTTTCTAGCGGGGGAAGATGTGAGTAGTTCAGCCATATGGGACAATTTGAATCTTCAGGGTAAAAAGAAAAAAAAAAATCCCACCAAAAACAACTCTGAAATTTGCTTTCTTGTCTTTTACTATTTTTATGTGTTTTTCCATAAATTACCATGTAAACTATTAGAGCTCCCATCACTTCACACAGCAGGAAGAACAAAGCTGAGTAAAGCATTTTTGGGAAATGCCTGTTGTCTTTACCTTTCAGCCTGATTCCAGAAAATACAATCCAGATATAATCCAAAAACCTGAATTATACAGACCCAAACTATTAGTAGGTTTGTTAATGTAAATATTCAAGATGTTAAAAAATTATTGCTTGGGTCCAAACTTAATTCTCTCTACAGTGAGCCCTGTGAAAATGTGAATTTCATGGCAAAAGCTTGGTACTTGGACTCTTAATCAAGTTATCACAGCTCAATAAGCAATCAGGTACAACCTGAGTCACTAAAACCCTCTTCCTTGCAAGCTTTTTCCATGACCTAATCAAAAAACAGGCAGTGGACAGTTTAGTTGTTTCTTGAGATGTGCTACTAAAAATATAGCAAACACTAAAACTGTGCTACTGTCAAGTTCTTTTAAACCTAGAATTTCAATTTTAAAAAAGCATAGAAGAAAAGTTTCAGGAGACTTTTAGCTGGTGATTAGTGAAATCAACAAAAAATCTCCTTCAGTGGCTTCAACTGTGCACATGTACCCAAGAAAGGGCATGATAGACATAAGGGAGTTCTAATCTTAGGAAACCCTTCACATTTTCATCTTCTTTAGATTGTAAATTGGCTTGCTTTCACAGTCTGGGAAAACAATATAATTATTCAGATGCTGCAAAAGCACTAAGCTGATGCTTTTCTTCTGAGTTTGGGGGTGGATTGATTGGTAAGTGGTTGGGGTGTTCTTAAATAATCTGGTTCATGTGATCTATCTGGACTTCTGCAAGGACTTTGACAGGGTCCCCACAACATCCTACTCACCAAGTTGGAGAGATACCTATTTGATGGATGGACTGTTCAGGGGATAAGGAATTGGCTGGATGGCCACATCCAGAGGGTAGTGGTCAGTGGATCAAAGTCCAGATGCAGAGCAGTGACAAGTGGTGTCCCTCAGGGGTCTGTGCTGGGGCCTGTGTTGTTTAACATTTTTATCAATTATATAGACAGGGGATGGAGGCACCATCAGCAAGTTGGCAGATGACACCAAGCTGAGTATGTATTAGTAAAGTACTGAGTTTGGGCTAAGCCAAATATAGTCTTCCTGTTTTTAGTGAAATTCAGATGTATTCTATGCACCATAATCTCTCAACCTTTTGGTGTGGAGGTCTTATTGCCATCCCCTTCCTTCCTTTCCTTCTCCATCCCTATCTTCCCCCATCATGGGCTGTGCTTTGCCTCTCATGCTGGCAAACTCTAGGAAAAGGTGTAGAAGCACAGCATTAGAAATGACATTTTCATCACCCAAGAAGTGAAAAAATATTGAGGCAGAGTGTGGATGAAAGGCTGATGCTGTACAGCCTGTGGCCCTCTTGCAGACAGGTGTGGTTTCAATACTAACCTTCTGTAGAAATTAGAGAAGGCATGAATGCTACAACCACGAGGAAGGTGGAAGAGACTCAGAGCTTGCGACTGAACAGCTGCCAACAGAGGAAATCCGTGTCTGAGAAACCATCCAAGTGGCTTAGATATTGCTGCTCTTGATATAATTAGTATAGAACATACAGGATGGCATCTCAGCTATCACTCAGCTAATGCTCATTTTGCAACAGTAACAAAGAAAACAAAGGGTCAACAGGACAGCAAAGGACATCACAAGAAAAATGTAGTATTAGAAGTCTGGTCCCTCTCTCTAAAAAGGAGCAGAGGAGGAGGAGGCAGGTGATGATAATTTGAAGTTTTCTAATGGAAAATGAGAGTTAAGAAGAAAAATGACTGAGGAAACCAAGACACAAGAGAGATGGATGGCTTGTTTTACAGTACATAACACAGGACCTATTCAATGAGCAATTAAAAAATTTAAAAGTAATAGAAGAATTCAGAAATGCATGACTAGAGCTGTAGAATTCATTGGCACAAATTAGCATTAATGAATTTTTATAGGATTAGACATTTAAATTTATGATAACTAAAGTTTCAATTAGAAAACAGAAATAAAAAAGGGAAAAGTTACAGTTAATAGGACACAAGACATTTCCTAAGAAGCTGAGTAGCCTATAACTGGCCATTAGACCATTCTTTCACCTTATTTTGAGATGCACAGATAATTTAAGGAAACAAAATGATTCTTTCTCTGGATCATTGCTTAGACATGCTGTCATAATTCTTACCGGTTGCACAAAGCACTGTTAGCTGACCCAGAATACAATAGAAGTGGGGAAATCCCAGCACTGCCCCATAAATAAATAAATCAGACTCTAACTCTCACAGTTGTTTAAAAAAAAAATAAATCCCAAAACCCAAACCCTAAGTTTTCTCCATCATACAAGGGAGCTTTTCAGATTAAAATTTGAACATTATGCCTTGTGACAATAATGTGAAAATTGTGTGCTGAACTCTGCTCATTTAAGAGCTTTGCTACATTTGATTAACTCAATTTTGACAAGCTGTTACTTGGTACAAGTTTCAGATACTTTGATTGCTCACATCTTTGGCTAATAAGCATCAGAAATGAATGTCAGTAAGACTGAAAAAAAAAAAAGTAACAATTCAGAAATAGTATCAGGAGAATCAGCGTATCTGGCAAGCTTGTGTATTTTCTTTGAACTTGGACATGTGGCTTTGATTATTTAAAATTTTAAAAGCCTGATAAGTAGGTATGTTAGATATTCTCAAACTAATTGCTAAGTGAGGTCAGCTTTGCTGTCCAAACTAGCAGCTTGAAGAAATGGAGTCTAAATGAAGTGGGATGCAGGATGTAGGTGGTACTCAAGAGATGATCACTCTGGAATGCAAAATCATTCACAGCAATAAGGAATTTTAATTATTTTTTTTTTCTAATTTAGAACTGACAGAAAATTGTAGTACATCATACATGCTTTCACTGTCATTAAGCTACTCAAGATTTTGGAAGCAAAGACATTTCTTTTTTCTTTCAAATGAAATATGTTGACAGTGCTTTCTTCTGTACACAATATTAGATCATAGATGCTTATTTGATGACCACTTTTGATCAATTATACCATGAACAGCTCCACCAGACCAGCAGGAGAACACTATCCTGCCTTATGTAATAATGAGAAGTCTTTTAGGTTGCTTCTACTTCATGATAAAAAAAATAAAATAAAATAAATAACAAGGTGGTAAACTATAAAAATCATGTTGCTCTGGAGTTCCAGGCCATAGTTTCTGGAGAGATATTACCATTAAATATCATAGATGGGATCTGAGGTAGCTAATGGTAGGCATTATGCTGAAGGCCACTCAGTGGCATTTTACCTTTCCCTTTCATTGCAGGTCAGGTTTTCTCTCAAACTTTTACACAGCACTGAATATTCACATAAATGCTTGTGGCAGTGTGAAAGCAAATTATTATCAAGATAAATGAGGGCTAGACAGAAAATAAAAATTATTAGGACTGGATTCTTGTTCAGTAACCAGAAAATACGGTAGATATTACTCATATTCCCCAGCTTTGGTCCTATTTTATTTATTATGGAGCTAATCAGAATACTCCTGTCACTACCAAAGAAGAGTGAAATTAAAACTACCTCTACAGTTTGCTTTCTGCTTTGAGAAACTTCTCTGCAGAAATTAGTCCAATGAATGGTTTTGCCCTGGACATTTATCTGTAATATTTCATCTGACCTACATGCACACCTGTAATATTTCATCTGACCTACCAGCACACAATCTGCCCTGCTTACAAGTGATTGGGTTGGACCAAGCTCCTACACACTGTCACTGCTGGCAGCAGATCCAAGATCTAGTCCTTCTCCTCAGGCTGGGAGAAGTGCTTGGTTCAGTTCTTTAATAGTTACTTAAAATACAAACATTTTATAATTTACTGAGACGATAAATGCTTAATTGCTCTATGACCTTTTTTTGCTTCATCTGTATTAAACTCTGGAGTTGTTTTATTCTAGGAGATCCTTTCCAACCATTATTATTCTGTGTGATTCTGTGGGGTTTTTTGGAGGTCTCTTTGTGTATATATATGTCTTTCATAGTAAAAGAACTCCAGTCCTTGCCTCATTTCTAAGCTGCAGACACCTGCAAGATCAGATTCTCTTCCACTACAAATCCAAAACATAACCTTGCATTGTATTTATTTAACAGCTTATCAAATAACATCTTCACAACTCCTTCGAGAATCTGTATTTTTGTCAGCTGGATTTACCTGGTGGCTATAAGAGAACAAGGACAATGCATCAGAAGAACAAATGTCATAAAGATCTGTGAAGTTGTTGATGCTGGAAGAGTCCTTTATCCTCCATCCAGCTGCCTCTGTCTTGGAAGGAGCCATCTCACCTCTCACCTGCAAAGCATCACTACTCTACTTTGCTTATGTTTCCAACAGTTTCTCAGGCAAAAAACAAACTGTGAAAGGGATGTGAGAAGCAGAAACAGCAGCTAAATGCCAAGCTGACCTGCTGGGCTTTGCCAGCTTACCCTCTGACCTAAGGTGCATCCTTAGCACATCAGACTTAACACATAGCATAAACACCTACATACTTTTCTAGCTCAAGGAAAAATCACTGCTTGAATTTAAAAAAAAATTGTTTTAATGGTCAAAAGTTTGCTTATCTTCAGTGTCTGACAGTGACACTGAAATCATACACCAGTTTGATTAGACGTCCCTTTATTTGGTGAAGCAAATACAGATCTTGTCACTATAGTGACTAATGGGTCTGCATCCTATGTATCTTGATTCAAAACAGAAGGCAAAACATACACTAGACAGCCAGATATTAGTCAGCTATCCCTTGTATACATTTAAGAGAGTATGAAATATAGTCATGAATTTTAAATGCCTTCTGTTGTTATGATGGTAGTCAGTATTTTTTAATAGTTATTTTCAGGTAATTGCTGTTTCCTGATATTTCTTCTACAATATATTCAAATAATAGTTATGCACAGAGAAATGTACACTTCAGACTCAATAAAACTCTTCCTCTTGGGTTAATAGTGAAGATGTGTGATTAATTTCCAAAATGACAAGTGCAGAGATCTTTCTAATCAAAGCAGAGAACAGGATGTGTACAAAAATGGCCTGTCACTGTAGTAATTGCATGTTACCAAATCCATTCCTAGAATGATGGAAATCATATACATACTAGGGTAATAATATATGTATTTTCGCATGCAGAGTTCTTTATACATGTATGTTTATATATATAAATAAATACAACTTTATGTGCTCTACTAGGTTTTTAAAAGAATTTGCAATAGCAGTAGGCCATAAAATCCAGTAAGCTGTATCTCCTTGCACATGTTGGATTCAGTATGGCTTTATTAAATTTCACAAACTGGAGCACTTCTCCAGAACAGTTCAGATTTTAAAATTAAATTATTTATCTCCCAAGAGTTTAGTGATTTGGTTTCTTTACTAAAAAAAGTTGTGCAAATCATCACTGGAATTGTTCTAGGTCTTGAAATATAAATGCAATTGTGCACAATTAGAGAAAAGGGATTGCATCTCCCTGACTGTTTGGATTTTTCTGTGTTCATTCGCAGTTATTGAAACAAAATTTATGCTCTCACTGTACCTCCATGCGAGCTGCCTGTTCATATCTAGGGCCAAATAATAATAGGCTGCAGATCATAGCTCTTGTGGAATTTAGAGAAGCTTAAAAAGTCACTGAAAAGTTCTCATGAGTTATTTTCAGTGTAGTCCTTTATAAAGCATATTCAGAAATTCTCACACAGTTTAACCAGCAGCTTTGAATGCCTCATGAATTTTTATGATCTTGTTAATACTGAAATAGTGAAGGTCTTTCTTTGCTTAGTTTATCTTGACAGTAGCATGGGGAGTTATATTAATCTCTTGATGCATCTCTTTTTATGTTCTAGCACAATGTTTATAGAAAAAAAAAGTGTGATAAAATAGGTTCTGTTTCTTTGGGATTTGACAGCTAAAGCTGAGGTTCACATATGACTATATGGCTCAGATACAGTAAAACAATTTGTAATGTAGCCTGAAAAGTAAAATCAAATTTTACAAACTGGAACTGTTCTTCATGTTTGAACTGGCCAAAGAGCTTTAAAGCTGATCAGCAGGTACTCACAGCTTGCCTGACCAGGTCAAAATCCCTGCTCCTGATGGATGTGTCCAGGGCAACCACTAGGGATACAGAGGGGAAAATCACCTTGTTCAGCCTACTTTTTGACTCTATTTCCAAACAACACTAACCTACTGAGAGCATCCTTTTCCTTAGTCTCATCTTCTTGATTCCCACAGCATCCTCTCTCCTCATACAGTTCCAGCCCTCTTCTCATCCAATCACATTATTTCTGCTTTCTTGCAGCTTATGCATTGTTGGTGCAGACTTGTGTTTTACAGAACTGTTGTAGTCCTGAAGGTTTTTGATGAGAATTGTGATTTACATGTTGGGTTTTTTTCAGACTTTAAGCCCACTACGTGTGTTTGAGACACGACTCAGGGTTCACAATAAGGCACAGTTCAGTCCGGCATGTCGCAAAACAAAGCTGTGATGACACAAAATTAAACATATACACAGGTTTTGAGTAATATGGTTCTGTCATGCTGGCAGATATCAGCCTCTGAAAAAAAGAACAAAAGAATCAGTGTTCAACATAAAGAAACTAATCACACTAAGAAAACTCATATATGCTTTTTTTTTTTATAAGTTGGGCCATAAGCTTCTTTGAGAAAGGGCTCCTCTGTCAGCACCTGAGCACTGGAAAATGTCTGGTCCCAGTGTTGCAAACAGAGAGATTTTGAAATCTGTTTTTGAAATCAAATTATTAAAAAGAATTCCAAAATGTTATGGTTCTTGCTGGTCTTCAAGGAAGTGAACTCAAGTGCCAGCTTTGTGCAGCAAGGTTCATGCAGAGATCAAACCTGCCTCATTCAAATTCCTGTCCACCTGCTCAGTAATCTAATGATCACCTTCCTATTTTACAGGTTACACAAATTTATTTTAAACAGAAATATGTGACAGACAGGGAGAGAAATGAACCTACAAATTATCTCAATTATACTTTCATTGTCTATCTTGACATTGCCTATTTTGTCAGAGACATCAGGGTTACTGGAGTCACGCTTCTTATCACTTCTTGTCAGAAATAACAGGCTGCATAGCTGAGAAATGTGTGCAGTTTCCAGAAAGACTGAGAAAAATAAGTAATACCTGGATATCATGGTGGCAAGTGAATAAGAGTGGTACACTGCTTCCCACCAAAAGCATTGCCCCAGCTGTAACCAGGCTGGACACAACCTGTGTTTCCACAGTTACATCATTAAGTTTCAGACCCACAAGCTGAAAAAAAAGAATATTTTCCTAAAGCAGAAATAAGGCTTTAAATTCTGGTGAGACACTTCCATGTGCTGTTTTCTTCAAGTAAGTATATACTTCATCTAGATGTGACTTTTTTTCTTCCTCAATTGTTCTCTTGATTCTTAATTTTAATCAGCCTCTGTTGATTCTGTCAAAGGCAGACACTCCAGTGCAATGATAAGTATTGCCATTACAAGCACAGATTATCACTGTTCAGTGCATAGGTTTTGTGCTTTTTAGAAAAAAAAAAAATCACTCATTCTACTTATGATATTTATCTAAATGTGCTTTTAAAACAATTTGGCAAAGGAGTAATTAGTATTGTTTTCACAGTTAGCAGAATTCATTTTTTATTATCACTGTGATTTTCAGTGAGCACTAATAAAATAAGCAGAATATTTAAGTGTAGTAGCATTATAATACATGGACATGTCTAACTAACAGAGTTAAAATTTGCGGACTCCTTTGTGAGTGGAAATTTGAAGCTACTTCAGATGTAATAGGTATCTGGAACTGATTTAATTGTAATATTACAGCTTCCAGAGAAAAACATATTTTTCTATCAGTTCTTAAGGTATTTTATAGCATGTAATCAATGTGCATTGTTTCACAATTTCTTACCTATAAAGTCTTGAATTCAACTCCCAAAGCACACCTTATTACTACATAATGTGGAACAAGTAATTTCTGGAATAACTTGTATGTACTTTAGGATTAAATTCAACATTTGTTCATTCCCCACATGCTTCAAAACAAAAGCTGTTTAAAATATGGTAAATGCTGCAGTTTAGCCCAAGACCACTACTAAAATTATAAACCATGGCAAAATTTATTGTTCATTGGAAACTATCTTTTGGATCACTCCAGAGAGGATACAAGTCTGTTGTGCCACTGAAGAAATGTATCCCTTATTCTCTATTGCTGTTTTTGCTCCAGCAGAGTAGCAGATTAAATTTACATTTTAGGGGACACCATCAGCTTGTCCCTCTCATTGGAAAAGATTTTAGCCACTAAATTTATTCTTAAGCAAGTCAGTATTTATTAGTGTCTCATCCAAAGCCTGACATTCCTGAAGATCCAAATGCAAGTCCTGTATAACTCTTTAACTTGCACCCTTAGGGAAGAGTCAGAACAGTTGATGTTTGTACCAGCTGACAGTGTCTAGTGGAAAGCTCCTGCCATACATCATAGCAAAACAACTGCTCCTCCTTACGGTTCCACAGTGTAGCTGTGGTAGGACCAAGGGAGCAACCAGAGCTGCTCTATCTGCCTCTGCTGGCAGTGATCCTGGTCTGTGGTGGGGAAGGGTCCCACCTGCACAGCCTCTATGCACACATCCCTCAGCAAACAGCCATGTGCTGCTGAGATGCTCCCCCTGCAAATCCCACACAGGCCAGCAGGGCAGAGGTGGCAACAGGGATGCACAGAGAACAGAGGAATAGCCTCCATCCCAGTGATGACACCAGATGTCCAAACACTAATAAAATTTCCTATGATCTCTGACAGATAAGTCTAAGCCTGTAAATCAGAAGGGAACATTCCTGTGCACTCTAACCTTACAGTTGTCTATACAATTACATCTCCTTAGAAGGCCCTTGTGCAGTTTTGGCCGATGATGGCTGATAGTCTCACCAAAAAATATATGACAGAGAGAATCTTGAAGCTGGAACAAATCAAGGACCACTTCTAATGAGCAGTTTATCTGTCATTTCTTACTGCAGAGCACGAAGAGTTCATGCACCTTGGTAACAGCTCCAGTTTCCCCACTGTTTGGAGACAGCTTGCGATCAGTAAAATGGTCTGCAAAACTTCCTGGTTATGGGGTTTAAAAACAAACAAACAAAACAACAAAATATGGAGTAGGAGAACAGAAAAAAGTTTCCAGGTTCACACTTGTCAATAGTTTTCTATTTGCTGGCCCCTAAAAAGTTTCCACTGCTACACAGACTCCTGTAAGAGACAGAGCTCACTGACAATAAAATTACTTTTCTCAGACACTTCCACGTACCTTCCAAATTCACAGCTAATGTCCCAGTGACCAGCCACAAGGCAAAGCCATTTGTTCAAGCACAGTGCTGCACTTTTAGGCTGAAGTGAGCCACTCTCCAGTTCTCCATATTTTTCATGCTGTACTTGGGCTCCTGATACTAAAACTGCTGCCTTAATTCTTTGTGATTGTCAAGGGGCAGGAGATGACTCATTTTGAACTAGCAAAAAACCAAGAAAGAAAATGCCAAAGTTCCCAAGTTCAGCACTCCAAAAATTGCATTCAATTTGACATGCATGAGTGGAAAGTGATCTTCACCAGACCCTGAACTGCAGCCCTGCTTAGCTCAGGAGATGCAAAGCACAGGTCAGGCCAGTGAAATATGCAACAGAGAGCAAAACAGATAATACTGACAAGGCATTTGCCTTTAGAGAAGAAAAATAAGGAATCATTCTGATATAAATCTAAAAGGCCTGATGAGAATTTTGTTATTAATTGGAATAAAAGAGGGGTACATATAAAAAAAAAAAAAAAGGAGGAATCTGGGGTGGAATTTACTAGATATACATCAGGTTCATGCAGTTCACTCTCTGTTTGCACTGCAAAGCTATGTGATTGAACAAGACATCTGACTCTGCTCACACCAAGTCACCTTTGACACAGCACTTCACTAAAACACATGTATTTCACCTCTTCCACTGTTCTGCAAATTCACCTGCACTGATGGCTACAGAGTGACCAACAGGCAGATGAATCACAAGGGTAACACCAGGGGATTACTAAAAACACAAAGACAAACATTACCTGGAAATTTGTCTGCTTTTGTCAGCTAATTTTTAACTGAATTGGAAAGAAAATTGTGAAAAGAACTTTGGGCTAGGATTGAAAATGGATATCTGAAAAATAGCTCCTAAGTAAGAACAAATGTAGCTTAATAGAGTGATGAGTCATGTTGCTGGAAGAAAAAGAGAAAAGAACTCTTTTTTTTTTTTAACAGTAATGATAATTCCCCTAGCATAAGTATCTCTCAATGCATGATTGAAGGTAATACTCAGACAAATGTCTGCATCATTAGAGACGTAATAAACACCCATAAATTTGAGGTGCATTCAAAAACTTGAATTTCATCAGATCACCCATGCAAAGAGCAACTTCTTCAAATCAGTTTACTTTCATCTCACTGTTCCCAACTACAGAAGGTTCCAGGCAGCTATCGGCAGTTCTCCTTCTGTTGGTTTTTTCTTTTTTTCTTTTTTTTTAAGGCAAGTTTCCAAGTCTGGCAGGCCACTGGCTGATGTCAGATATACTCTGGTGTAAGTAGGAAAGTGTGGAGGGGGTGTTATTTTCCACAAAGAACCTGCAAGAAACAAGTCCCTACAACGCATCGTAAGTGATGCTGTGTCCTGTCTGCCCCCGCCCTGGCAGCCTGTGAGGACCAGGGTGGGAGGGGGCGTCCTGCAAGCCCCACTGATAGCACAGAGGGCTTGTGACCATCCCATTCAGCTACAATTGCAAATCCAAAGCAACCCTAATGAATTTTCTTTTAGCTTTCTTTGATTTATAACAGACTGTGTCTGTCAGCCAAGGTTTACTGTAATCATCTTCTGTTATTACTGCTCTTATTGTAACCTTTTCTCAGTTCTGCAAGCAAGAACTTCACTATTTCCTCTGCTAGGATAATTCCTCCCTTGCTTTTAAAAGTATCCACAGCAAAAGGTTATACTGGCCAGCACAGTGAAGTAATAATGTCCATGAGAATGGTGTTGCTTTTGGTGACATACTGAAGTGAATGAGGCACTGGGATGATTATAAACTAAGAGGTCACAAAATGATCTAGAAGCAGAAACCACTGTCCCTCAGTGGGGTGTAGAAAGAGAAAAAAGAAGAGTAACAGTAAGAAAACTTGTAAGTCAAGATAAAGGTACATTAGTAAGCAAAGGATGGAAGGATGGAATGAAGGAAAAAGAGTGATGCAAAGGCAATCACTCACCACCTTCTTTGTCCAGCCAGTTCTGACCAAAAGATGACTAACCTACATAACCACACTCTATATTGCTGAGCATGACTTTATACGGCATGGAAAATCTCCTCGGTTAGTTCAGGTCATCTGCTTTGTTGCATCTCCTCTCAGAACTCTTGCACATCCCTAATCTATTCAGTGGCGGAGCAGAGTGAGAAGCAGGGAAAGCCTTGACGTTGTGCAAACACTGCTCAGCAAAAGCTAAAACATTTGTGTGCTGTTGGCATTGTTCCGGACACAAACCTAAAGCACAGGACCATATGGGCTGCTCTGAAGATAATTAACTTCAACCCAGACAGAACCAGTACAGAAGGGCTGATTTTCAGATGAGATGTGCAGCTCTGGTTGTAAATAATTATATGAACAATACAGAATTCACAGGCAGGGTCTGACCATTTTTTCCCTCATATTTACAAAAAAATGGCTCTGCATCTTCAAAGGCAGAATTAACGTAGTTGTGTGAGCTGGCCACTGAAAGTCTTGCAAACACAATACAAATCTGAGGTCATCACTGTTTATGTAGCACAAGTTTCAGAGTTTTAATACGGATGTGAGTTTGTTTGCATTCTACAGAGAATGTAATGATACTCCGCTTAAATTGCACCTAGCAGCCTTGTCTTTAACTTAACAATTTTTCTGGGGGAGGAAAAGAGCCACGGGAAACAAAATATTGCTGATATAATTTCCTAACAAGCTGGCAATCAATCAGAGAAGTACAAATTACTTTAAATGCATCTGAGTGAAATATTTTGACTTGAATACACGTTTCAATTTCTTGCTTAGAGTCTGAGTTATTATGTTTTAAGCTGGAAGGGAGAGAATCAAACTTAGTGAACTAGACTCTTGGCTGTCAGCTGTACCTCAAAATCTCTCCATATATGATAAGTCTGTTTCCATCATACATCATCCATCAGCTTTAGAATCAGATTATATATTTTATCAGAAGAATATAAAAATAACAAACCCACTCAGTTACAAATCTACTGCTAGTGCAGGATGCTGCAGATTTTCTTTTGTTGTTGCAGTTACCTCCAAATTTTAACATTGAAATAAACAGGCTTTCACATTTCAATGACACTTTGCCATACCCACTTTAAAAGTTGACAAGACATTTAAGACACTTTTCAGTGCTCTTCCTCCACTTCCTCCTATGGGAAGAACTTTTGCTGTGGGAGTACAACTGTTTATCTTGAACAGCTTACTCAGTGGACTTCCTTGATCCTGTAATTACTAATCACATCTGGATAACAACCAAAGGCCAAATACAGAGATACTTAGTATAATCCACTTTATCTTGTGCTGCTGTGCGAAATATTTACTAAGAGGTGGAAATGAGAGGAAGCAACTGATGCTGAAATGAAGTCAGAAATCAATGCAATTACTGCTTGCTAACCCTAGAAAGGTTTTTGGGTTTTGGTCTGGGTTTTTTCTTTAACTATTTAAGCATAGGTTGGTCAGGCTGTGTAACATATTTCCCTCTAATTAAGCTCAGAGGTTTAACAGTGGGAACCACATTAAGCAAGTAGTGCAGTACAACATGGGCTACACAGCACAAAAGCCAAGAGGATAGAAAAGTATTTCCAACTTCCATTCAGCTATTAGAAACAAGTGGAAATTATGTGATGGGAATACCAGACAGCTAATTTTATAAATTCCTTTTGATTTGAACTGGTCCTTTGAACATATGGGAACCATATCTAGGCTAAGCTTTCAAAGCACATTTTACAGGCAGGTAAATTATCAATAAAACCTGGACTGAACTGAAAAGACACATCCTGAATCCTTCAGCAATAAAGAGATGTGAGACAGTCACCAGTTAGGAGGCTGGTCACACAATGTGTTACTGCACATAGACTGTTATGGTGAATGGTGTCCTGGAAAGCATAGGTTGTGAAGAAAAGCAGTGTTCCCAAAAAGAAGTAGTTACTTGGAAAGAAGAAGGGAGACCAGAAAGAAGAGCTCTTTCCTCTCAGACAAAAGATCTGGAAAGTAGTTTTCCTCCAGCTGTTGATTAGCAGCTCCTTTTAAGATAATTTATTATATCTAACCAAATACAAAAAAAACCCCAAAACAACAAACAATCCTTTTCCTCCTGTACAAAACAACAATATCTAGTGTTACAGCTAAGATACTAGTAAATTAAGGAGAGAAGACAAGAAGACACACAACAAAAAAGACTATTTTAGAATAGCAAAGTCATCTCTTTTAAATCATCTTCACCACTGACTGATCTGTCCTAGTAGATTAAAGTTATCAAGTTTGTATTGCTGCTATCACTGAATTCATTGCATTTGCTTTTATACACAAGGCACTGAAGCATACCATCTTCTAAAAAAGCAACTGAAATTTTTCTGGGCCTCTTTGAGCCACAAAATAAACCTCTCAGCCCAGAAATACGAAGTTAAGGGCATCTTTTAGCCTCCTCAGTTCTGCCTGAATGTGTAAGAAGTTCTTCGGCCAGATGGAGCTGGGGGCACAAAGCATAGTATGGTCCTCATTTTACATCCACTGGTCCCAGTGCTGCAATATCCTGCTCCAGGCTGTTTTAGTAGCCCTTGCACATATAAATGGTTGCAGTACTATGAGTTGACCAGTGGTTTGCTTCAGCTCACAGTGAGAGAATATAAAGCTGATGCTGAACCAAGTGAGAAGGTCTACTTAATCTGTGCTTGCACTCATTCAGTTTACACACTTTTATGTTATATTTCAAAGCCTGTCCAGCTGGGATCCAAATTCATTTGCGACATGTACAGGCATACTTGAGTAAATACATGTGTAACCTAGAAGGCATTAAAAAGCTTACATTTCCATTTACGTGGATCTTAGGTGCCTAAATTTATCACAACAATCTTGAAAAAAAAAAATCCTACTTCCATGTGTAGCTGATTTTTTCGAGGCATTATTTTCTCCAAGATCCTAAAGCTGTGCCATTGCATACACCCCATTAGTCTTCTTTTTTTTTGCTTAGACACGACCCCACAACTACGGAAGGTTGGCACATGGAGGCTGGGGAGTCCTGCATTGCTGACACATGATGTAGTGAGCACATTCAGAGCCTGCTGTTAAGTATGACTCAGAAACGTAGGCAGTACAGATGTGTATCATAGTCTGCTGGATATAGAGAAGTTTCTGCAGCCTCCAGGGAGAGCTGCTGAGCCCCAGCATAAGCAGGGGCACTGTCCCCTTCTCAAACCCAGCACTCTGTTGGGCCAAGACTGTGGTATGCACAGATCCAAAGGGACTGCAATTATGAGATGCTGAGTTTTGCCACGTGCAGGTCTTTGTGCTAACATAGGGAATGCCTTCAAGCAGAAGAATTGTCACTTCTCATCCAAATAGTACACAAGCAAAACATTTAAATTCTGGAGCTTACTCTGTGGATCTCTGAAGGTTGGTGCCATTATCTGGGTATCCTGACAGAAGCCACTAAAAGATTAAAAAAAAAAGAGAAGCATTCTGCAAAGATGCAAACCATCATGAGCCTTGTATAGAATAGAACTGAATATATTCCAATAAGATATTACATTATATGTAAATATTTATTTATGAAACTAAGCTTTGTCTCTTACACTAATCTCCAACTTTTCATCATGACACAAAAGTATCTGTACCCAACAGGCAAATCAAGAGTAGAAACTGGTACATTTGTATTTGAAAAAAAATTTTGCTAATATTGGTATATAGCAGAAATTGGCACCCCCACATCTTTTGTAATATTGGCAGATTTAGGCTTGAGACATTAAGTAAACTCCTAATGTCATGTTACATATCACCACAGGAGATCAGCTTTTCACAATATATGCATTGAATATATAGCAGTAGATTTTTATTATATTCAGTATCTTATACGTATAGATTACATAAATCATAGTACTGACATACTGAGGGCCATTTTACCATAGCTTTCAAATGGGACTAGATACCTTCAGAAAGTTTCTGGAAGACAGACTTGCTTCTAGCAATCCAGCAGAACTAGGACAAACCTCTGAAATGCCCTGTAATGACACAGCAAAAACAGCACTATACAGCACAGTGGGAAGATGATCTCAAAGACCTCTTTGCTCTCCACTCCTTGACTAAGTATCCCTTGCAGGATGATGCAGGGTGCTGCTGTGCAAGTGAATTTCCAAGCTTTAACACAATGGAATAAAACATTTCTTCATCTGCTGCACAGTAAACTGACACCTGAGTTGTACTTGTTTAATGATAAAATTAAGTGGCAATATTAAAGTTATTCAGAAGAGGTAGAAGAGAACTGCACAGAGCAGGAGAGACTGTGAATCCTGGGAAGAGAATGAGTTGTCCACTCTCAGTTCTTCTCTGATATCTCCCCCACAGAATTCTCACTCATCTCTGTAGGGCCTCCCAGTGTCCCATGAGCCCTTAGAGATGCTCATTGTCCAGACCCCATCCTGACCCCTTCCAGTCCCCTCTCACCCATTTGCTCTGAAACCTAGTGACTCCTGTTATCATCTCTGCCTCAGCCACCTTGGACCATATTGATTCCTCCTGGTCTCCTGCCTTCTTCAACCACAGGCAAATTTCTGGCTTCCCAGACTCTCAACTAGTTTCTCTCATTCCTCCCTTAAAATTCTCTCTCTACCTCCTACGTCTTCCCTGTTCTCAGACATGACTTTACTATTGCCAGGACATTCAGCCTTGCCCACATTGTTCAGTGCTGCTGAGCTGGTCCTCAAATTGACACTTTTCTGCCCAATTTGACCTGCTATATTTCAAAACCTGTCCAGCTGGGATCCAAATTTATTTGCGACATGTACAACCCTTTGCAAATACTATTTTCAAGAGACGGGCATTATTTGAATTATCAAAGTGTTTGTTTAATACAGATAATACTTTTACTGAAGATATCATTTAAAATGCAGAGACTGTGTATCCTAAATTGGATGTTTTTGAAAAGTTATGCAATACTTATTATCTGCTGATGAAGCAGAAACTCCCTGCATGCTGTCAAGAAGTTTGCATTTTTGTTTCACTAAACTGAAAAGACAAAAGCATTGTTTAATATCCATCGTTGAGAGACATCCAAGAGGTACTTCTGAATCATTTCCTCTTCTTGCTATCCGTCTCAAAATGCTTATATAAAAATGCTTTGAATATAAAACAGCTGAGAGGAAGAATTTTGTACAGTCCCTCTTACTGCATAATTCAAGTTTATATTTTTAAAGATTCTCAACTCTAAACAGCCAAAACACTTTTTTGAACATCTGGAAAGACTGTGTATTTTCCTTGTTGTGATGAAAGAATAATAGCAAAAATTTAAGATCTGACTTGCCTCCTTCTGGATGAATTTGCACATTTTGCATTTATATAAAGATAAATATATTTAATTACCTTGGAAAGATGATTTCTCTTTTTATGTGTATATACATATATAGTAAAGACCACATGCATGCAAGTGAATAAAATCAAATGCGTATACTTTTCACAATGAAAACATCTAGTCTTTATTTCTATAAAAAGCCAAAAATTAAACCTCTTGTAGACAAAAAAACCCACTGTTTATGCCTAATACCGATCCATTCTCATTTTGTATAATCAAGCAAAATCCCTAGGAGCTTTAAAAAACATCTACTTACGCTTGTCCTCTAAATTATGTTTCTGGTGAATAATCTTGTGTTGAGAGAAATGTTGCCGCTTGGCAAAAAAAACAAACATAAAAAGATCTAAAAGATTCCCTTTGGGCTGGAGACATAATGTAATTTAAGTGTAGCTTGAGGTAGTTCCAGATTTGATGACAATAAGATACCAAAGTAGCTAACTCCAGACCAGGAGGGTCTGCTCAAAGGAGACTAGTTATATGAAGGTAACAGATAAAGCAAAAGTCCACAGGCTAGAAATTTAGATTGTTTTATCTTACTAAAAATCTTCCAGATTGGAAAAATGAGGTCAAAGGGTAAAAGAAGGCATGCTGAACTTCCCTGTTAATATTTTATTCATGGGATATTTTCAAAACTGCAGAGGAGCTGCAGACCAGACTCCTCCGATGTCCTTGCAAGCAACCAAGCCCAGGCTGCAGTCAAGCCTCATCTCTGCTCTGCAACCACTAGACTCAGAAACTCTGTAAAAACTATATGAATTTAGGAGTCCTCTGCTCACTATTAGGCCCCTAAACTACTAGAGATGTGCTACTTAGATATTGAAACCCTGAGCAGCTATTATAGCCACATCCGTTCAAGCACTAGCCAAAGAGCAGTTAAACAGGAGAGGCTACACCAACCAGATGTCACTTGCAACCACTTTTTTCAAAGCATAACCTTGAAAAAAGGAAAGTGTGGTTTCTCTCTTGTATGGTTTGTCTTCTATGCAGCAAACAAGTCAGAGCAGTTGTTTAAAAGTTCATATTTCCTAAGCATTACATGCAGATTTTGAGCATCCACCTTGGGAGCAAGAGGTATACCACACAGCCAAGGTCTAGGAAGTCTGTGTGTGTGGTTGAGGTTGAAGCATTTTTGCATCAGGAATGGCTCACTGCTGTGCAGTCCCCTGCATGGGCTGGCTGACACTAGACCAATTTCATGTGAACTGAACTATCTGTTCATGTCACTACCACTTCTTTCTTTCCTTATTTTTCAAACCTTCCTCCTAATGGGAATCATCAGATTATCGATAGTAGGTTCAGAGCACTCCAGTTTCTTCTGGTAGCAATGAGAGTGCAGTACAAGCTATAAAACAAGTACTTGTTAACAGTGAGGAATAATGAAAAGGAATATTCTTTTTCATTGACTGGAATTTCTATTTTTTTTTTATGATTACTGCACTGTATTTTGCAAACCTCATAAATGGGACTGTGATATAAATGATTAAGTCTACAAAAATGTTTATCCCCCTTAAATATCTGTCTGTTCACTATAAATACTATTGAATGCTATCCCCAGTTACAACTGAGAATGGACTTAAGCATGTAATGAGATAAAATCATGTTGCAAATTTTCAGTTGAACTAAACTATCCTGGAAGAGCCAGCTGTCTGAAAGAAACTATCAACCATCTCCTTCAGATGACAATATAATTTGTATTTCCACTCTTTACACCCCTAATCCCATTATTGCTCTCTGCAGTCTTACCACTGCTACAATAACCAAAAGGCTGAAGAAAGAGGCACATCTTTGGTCCCCTATTAATAACGGAAATCTCCTCATTTGTAGGTGTTTTTGTGCACAAGTGCTTTTAGATTAGAGGTATGTCCTCACCTTTGAAAACATCATCTTAAACATAGAGGAACATAATTCTTTTCAGAGAAGCATAATGCCCTATATAATTACCAGAGCACTAAAAAAAGCAACAAGTTATTGATGATATAAGATGTGATCAAAGTAGAGATGCTGTGCGTGGATTTTGTAAAGGTCTTGGGAAAGTCTCAAAAAAACAAGTAAAGCTAAATAAAATAATTTTTTCTGCCTATCAGCTGGTGAAATATTTTGTTCAGCATGCCAACTTTAACATGTTGTCATCCACTAGCAGAGAACACCAGCAAGTAACACTCGAAAGAAGACAGGAGAAATAACTTCATTGCTCTCTGACCCAAGCCCACATCCATCACTAAGGTCTTGTACTGATTTAAACAGGCACTGAATCATTTTAAAGATCTGATGAATCCCATGAAACAGTAGCAAGATGGCCTCAGAGGAAAGAAAAATCTCTGCATAATTACTCACAACAGCAACACAGGTGTATACCCTGCATTCTGTGTGATGAAAATGCCCCCCCCGACCCCATGAAGAGTGGCAATTTTGGCACACACAGCTGAGAGACCTGTGACCTCCCAAACCTCCAGACTCATGCGTGTTCTGAACACTGCCTCCAGTCTTGTCAGCCTTTTGAATGCTGAGTTTATACACAATTGACTCCTAAATGCTCTAAGATTCTGCTTAGTGTTATTTCTGCTAGAAGCTTTACTAATTTTGAAGTCTTTTTTTTTTTATATGTACAAAAATGCAGTTCTCAGTACAGAGGCTCCCTGCAGACACACACCAGATGTGGCTGGCAAAAGTAAAATACAATGAAAGCAAAGGGATGAAGTACCATACTTACCAATAAACATTGCAGTATTTTTTCTCCCTTTGGAAATTATTTTATGTTCATCTCTAAGAAAGTAATCTACATTTATTGAACTTGGGGAAAAAAAATAACACTATGCAACCCACCCTTTCTTGTTAAAGACAGAAGTGTTAAGAGGTCTTTGAGAGTTTGAATAGTGCAACAGTCTTCATGGTGTCTGCAGCACCATATATAAAACCACTGTATTTTCATGTCCTTCATGTCCCAGATTCTTAAAAATAACTACAGGACCTTCACATATTCTGTTCTTTCACTGAAATGAACCCCTCTGACATGTTAACTCAGATAGAAGACATACCAATGACTGCTACACTGACCCTCCTTTGATGTGGAGTTACCCAGGACAAACAGAATAAACCATGACAGAAAATTTGGCTGGCTAAGAGATGATTTAACAGAGACAGGTAAGATTTCTAAACAGTAACACAAAATAGAAACTGAAAACGATTGTGACCTTGAAGGTCAGCCATCACATAGGACTGGATTAAGTAATGATGACTGAAAGCCAAACTGCACCACAAATTCAAATCATTACAGTACAAAGGACTAAAAAGAAAAACAAAACAAACCTGAGGTAGCAATAAATGATCATGCTTAATTAGGGAGTAGGATGCATGACATGAGCAAGGTGACTTTCACGGATGAAAATATGTTGGTGAGAGGCACAAAACCACTGGTACAGATGAGTTCCAGAGTGACACCACAGGGATATGAGCATTATAAAAACCTACTTGCACTTCCAGTGAACTCTTCTCTACAGCTAGACAGATGCATTAGTCCTTAAGAGGAAAACCATTAAAAAGGTAGGGCAGCAGTTTCATCTGAGAGAAACAAGTTAAAACAATCCTTTTTGGGGACTTTTGCATTAAAACAGTTTTATAGTTCAAGGCAAGATATAAACTTATTTTAAAAGTTTATCCAATTCTGAACACTCAGGCTTTGTCAGCGGTAGGTAACTAAGACATATTAAAAAGCAACAAATTGTCCCAAAGGTTTCATTTCAGATCCATAACGTCAGTCTGTGCTTCCAGCAATAAAAAGTACCTTCTCTCCATTTTTTAAAGCAAAAATATTCCTTTCTGATGCTCCTGGGCTCCAAAGGAAGAAGCCCCCTGACTGGTACATATTCCATGAAGAGAGATTAATTACACTGTACAGACACCATCAGAAATAATTTACCAGCTGAAGTCATAAATTAAGAATTAGCAATGAAAAGTGGCAATTTGGCCAGTTTTCTGTATTGTCCTAATTATGCTCCCAAATTCTGAGGGCAGGCTAAAAAATGCCTTCCTTAAGATCTAAGATGAGACTTCTTCCAATACTCTGTGCAAAGCTGTTATGTAAACCCACTGGAGAAGATGTCACCTTCATGCATCGCAGAGTTAGCCCACACACTTATTCCAGAAACCCAGGCAGGTAGAGTCTCAGTGAGGAGAAAGATACCTATCAAGGGGATGTACTAGCATCTTCTTGTACAAATGTATCCCTCCACCACACCTGGAGGGAACTGGATCCAAAGGAACTGGCAGCACATTAATTATTTTGAAGAGGAAAGGGTACTTGGGGAGGTGAGGGGGACACCCTCCTCACTGTTACTACTGAAACTGTTCTGCTCTGCTGTCAACATATGATTGCTTTAACAGAAGGATGATGACATACTCATCCTTGATGTCAAGCAGTCAGTAGGTTGAACCCAGTTATGGACATGGGGTTTCTGTTTTTCAAGATTCCTTAAGCCACAGTGACGTTAACCTTTTTGAAGGAGGTTGTAAAGGGATATTACATTGAGATTTCGTATCGAGACAAGCAGTTGAAAAGATAATCCAAAATGACAATATAACCAATTAATATTAAAGACTACACACAAAAAACATTGCTTGCAGAGAAAACCAGACTGCAGCAGAGGCAACCACAAAGGGATTTCAATCCTGTGCTTCTCCTACCCCATATATCCCAAGGGGAGGTAAGACAATCCCCAAAGCAGCATCAGGGGCTTGACTTCCAAAGAGGCTCAGTCTTAAGTGAGTAACATCCACAAATTCCATCATCTGGTTAAAGTACTTCCCCTGAAGCGTACTGACTAGTGCAAATCCTACTTTCCCCCCATCATATAGGACATCATATAGGGGCCTTCAGTTCCCTGGCAGGATTGGAGTCCCCAGGTCAGGACCATCAGGAGGAAGCACTACTGAATTTGCACCTATTACCTGATTCAGCTCACAGCACAGATACTTTTAAGGGTAAATTAATTCAAATGTTTTTCCTTTTGTAATCCAAAACTTGCAAAAATACTGGTAACACTTCTACTTTGATTTTGACCATTTGTTTTGGAAATGAGATCATTTTTTATTTCTGGGCTGAACACTTAAAAAAAAAATTTCTCAGCACAACATTCCATTTGATGTAAATGTTTCAATAGAAACAGAGCTTAAATACCCTCTTACAATTTTTAAACACTGCTTTAAATGTTATGTAGAGCCAAAACACAGTACATTTAAGTTCTGGGTAATAAGAAAATAACTAAAAAATACATCTATATCATTTTTCTTCCCTTGTTTGAATGAGTTGTCTAATGTCTGCATTTGGTAATGCTGATTATTAACATCATTTTCAAACACAGTTACTGATTTTAGACACATTTAGCTCCTAATTCTATCACCAAACTCATTGTTAATAGCAGCATTAAAAGTAAGTACAATTATAGACTAAGAGGAAAGCTTTAACAGCTTGTAGACACGCATACTTCATATACTTAGCTGCAGAGAGGGATGGCATCAGTTATAATACTAAGAAGAAAAACAGGTTACCTAGCTGTAAGTAGAGACACAGAAAAGAGTTAATTTAAGTCAATCACTCCTATGAGTCTTGCTTTTATTCAAAAATATTGTATTTTCTACACAGACTGCTTTCAAAATAACAGGGTTTTGCTGTTAGTCACTCTAACCATTCAGAAAGGAATGTTAAAGTTTGAATACTTGTAAACCTTTCAGAATGATAAATGAAAGATAATAACTCCTTGATCAATATAACTTTTATTTATTCATCTGGGAACATGGTAAGGATATCATAGGCAACAACGCCGCCTAGAACATGGATTTCACATAAACTGCTTTGGCAGAAACACGCATTTAAATAATCATCCAAATCACCACCTCACTATTTCTATCTGTAAAAAAGAACAACATAAAAAAAGGCAACCAAAAAAAAAAAAACCATCAGAGAAAAAGAAACGCAAGATCTGAACAAACAACCTAGATTTTTTTTCTACCTAATGTCTATGCCAGCCACATCTGTCCCTGACTTTAGAAGTTGTCATACTTAGCACTGACAATGGCACCTTTCATTTGCAAACAGGTTATAAATATGAACTGACTGTAATTAATTATACCACAGTATCTCACCACAGTTAATCAACATGACTGCCTGGTGCTCTCCTTGCCTTGGGTAAGTGATGAATTAAAATTAAGTTTGTGCTGCCAGCTCCCTGTACAAGTGTCTGCATCCTGCAAAATGCTACACATAGAAGTGAGTTTAGCATGAAGTGACTGACCAGACTATAGCATAAATTCAAGCATTTTTTTCCACTCAGTGTTAATATTTTGTTATAATCCAAGAATAACTGGCCAGGGCAGGATATAATTTAATGTAAACCATTTGGAGTGAAAGGTATTATTTTGCCTAGTGAAATCTCCCCCTCGCAGTCCAGCTCACAGACAGAGTCAGTGGCAATCTCATGGTCAGGGGAGATCTGGGACATCCTATCAAAAGGGTCCTCGCGATTTTCCTCACAGTCAACCACATTTGGGATCATGTTAACATAAGCAGTCACTATCTCCTTATGGAAAAGGGTGTCCTGGTTGTAAGAGATAAGCTCGTTGCTTATATTAACAGTCTCTACTGGAGTACTAGAGCAAAACTGACCACATCCCAGGAGGTTGGAGAAGACCTTTCTAAAGTCAGCATTGAAGGCATAGATAATGGGGTTGAGAGAGGAGTTGGCCCAACCAAACCAGACGAAGACATTAAAGGTGGTCTCACTGACACAGGGCAGGCCAGCATTAGGGTCACTGGGTGGGCTCTCACAGAAGGGAACCATGCAGTTCAAGATGAAGAACGGCAACCAGCAGCAGACGAAGACACCCATGATGACAGAGAGAGTCTTCAAAACCTTGGTTTCTTTCCTGATAGAGGACTTGAGGCTTGTGTGATGGTGGCAGTCGACATGGCTGCTCCGGCAGCTCTGCGCATGTTCTGCTGCCCTCTCCAGAGAAGAGATGCGACGAATCTGCACCTGGGCAATGCGGTAGATTCGCGTGTAGGTAACTATCATGATAGCCACTGGGATATAAAAACTGATCAAGGAGGAGGAAATAGCGTAAGTTCTGTTGAGGCTGGAGTCACAGTTCTCTGATGGTCCAGTGAAGCTCTCATTGCTGCCAGAGGTCCCATCAGAGGGTCTCACTGCTGCTAATGCCACCCACGTGGTGCTTATATCTTCTGCCCAGGTGGTGGCAGCACCTGCAGCTGCCCAGCCAGTGCCAAATCCATCTCCAACATCACCAGTAGCAACAAAATCCCCACCCTTGTGCCAGTTGAGCTGGACAGGGATGAAGGAGATGAGCACAGACAAAGCCCAAGCCACACTGATCATCACCAGAGCCAACCGTTGGGTCATCTTCCTTTCATAGCGGAAAGGGCTGGAAATAGCCCAGTACCTGTCCACACTAATCACACATAGGTTCAGGATGGAGGCCGTGGAGCACATGATATCAAATGCCACCCAAACGTTGCAGAAAGCCCCGAAGGGCCAGTATCCTGCCACCTCTGCCACCGCCTTCCAGGGCATGACAAGCAGAGCCACCAGCAGGTCCGAGACAGCCAGAGACACGATGAAGATGTTGGTGACCTTGCTCCTCAAGTGCCGATAGCGGACGATGGCTGCACACACCAGCACGTTCCCAAAGAGCGTCCAGAGGATGAGCAGGGCCAACAGGCTGCCCGCCGCCACCTGCGCCGCCCCGGGGCCGCCCGACGGCCCCTGGCCCGCGTCGGGGATCCCCGCCGTCGGCGGCAGCGGGCTCCGGCCGCCCCGCAGCATGGCTGGCGGCTCCCGCCGGCGGCAGGGCGGCGGAGGCGACCGGGACGCGCCGAGCAGCCAGCGCCGCTCCGCCGCCCGGCCCCATGGGGCCACTGCCCCCCCCCCCCCCCCCCCCCCCCCCCCCCCCCCCCCCCCCCCCCCCCCCCCCCCCCCCCCCCCGCCCCCCCCCCC